>CATIWQ010002935.1:0-14771 GCA_949673415.1 Euphorbia schlechtendalii
TCAATTTATCAAACCTTATCTTAATTTTTTCTTGGATCACCCTTTCAAGTTTTCAATCTACCAGACTCATTTTTTCTTTCTTTTATTTTTACTTTTTTTTCATTTTTTTTTATTTTTTTTATGTTTACTTGCGATCTTCTACCATTGGCATGCAAGCAATCAAGATAAGCATATGCATAAAGCTTCAACAAAAAATGACAATTCATTGATGAACTTAACATGGGTATAAATGTTTCAAATGATTTGACTCCTCTCATTGATTAGCCCTCTCATGTTTTCTAACCAATGTGGTTCTCTCGATGTCCTAAGTTTTTCCTGAGCTGCCCTTTTCAGGTTTTCAACTCAGCGGACTATTCTTTTTTGGTTTTGGACGCCCTAATTTTTGCTCAACGAGGCTAATTTATTTTTTATTGGTACTGATTTTTACTAATTTATTTCTTTCACCTATGGGTGATAGCAATTGTGTAAGACTTGGTTGATTTTATTGATCAGCTACCGTTCATGCCCACAACTTCAATTGTTGTCTCATTCAGCGTTTCTAATCAATTGGTTGGTGCTCATGCTGCTTTGCTAGCTTGAGGTGTATTTGATCAACATTTCCTTATGAATTCGATTGTTTTTCGATGAATGTGTTGTGTAAAAGGCTTCAGATTCGGTATCTTGATTCCATAGAGGTTGAATAGTTTATGTTCAATGATATTCCTTCAATGGTGTAATGATCGACCCATAAGTGTTGGCAAGCCGTGTGATGGAGTTGTTGACATGCTCAACGATCTGACTCTTTCTTTGTGTCTTTGGTATTGTACCAGCTGTTTGGCCCTTTTAGAGCTTCGAATATTGCTTGATTCCCACATAAATGGTGATGAGCTGTGCGATGCACTCAATGGTCTGACTACTTCTTTGTATCTTTGACATTGCGATGGTTGTTTGAATTTGTTCTTCCTTGTTGACATTTTAGCCCTATTCTGGCTTCGATCATTTTGACTTTTCCTTTCTTACTTAATAGTCAATGTACGTTTCATGCTTGGAGATCTTTCTATCAACCTTACATCTTCATAGGGTGAGGCAATTTGTATCACGCGATGTCTAAGTACCTTAGTTTGTCTCTCACTTTCTCTCAAGAGTAAAATCATATGAATTTATTATAATTGTAGGGGATCCATTTACACCCAAATTAATTTCATGACATGATGTGTCACACGTGCTAAAAACATTATGTATATGTTTATGAGAATGCATGATGTTAATCAATAGAATATCTAGCAAGTAAACAAAGTTTAATTTATTCAAAATTTAAAAGCCTCGTTGGGCAAAGTGGCTAAAAGCTAATTTATTATATCATCATCTATGGGTTATTCTTTAGTACTAGCGCCCTACAGATGTGTCCATGGATTAAAAGTGCTCCATCCTATCCTCCTTCTCAAACATTTCTTGATAGCTCAAAAAGATATCTAACCCAAACTTGTTCCTGTATGATGGTAGTGCACCATCCAGAAGCTTGGTTATCATAAGCGAGCCCGAAGCCTGACTTGTGTGGCCATCCAACACGCATAGTAGGATTTGAAGCTCTCACCTTGCTCTTGCCTTATAGCCTCCAGATGTTACATCGTGGTTTCCATTTGAGTGTTGAAACCATAATGCCCCATCATAGCCTAAACAAGGCTATTCCAATCAATAGCTATGTCTAGTGTAAGGTGGTTATACCATTCATTGACTGGGTGGCCCAAGGTGACGATAAAGAGCTTAGCCATCATCCGTACACTAACCCTTAATGCCCTCATCACCATTTGGTAATGCGTTAGATGAGCACTCGGGTCACCAAATCCCACATACTTTTCAAATTGCAGCATTGCAAAGTTTGGGGGTAATCTATCTTCATCCTCAATTGTTAGTTGCGCCAAGTATGGATTCATGAGATGGCCACCGTGAGTGGCCAAGAACTGTTGCCATAATTCCGCCATTCCTGGTTGTTGGAGGATGGCGTTCCCTGCGCTTGGATAAGAGTTATATTGCCCATGGGGAAATGTCACAAATTTGGGTAGTTGAGGTGCTTGGAATTGTGAGGCAACTGACATACTCTAACTGGGAATAGGCTGTTAGGTCATTCCTTGGTAGAAAGGCCTGGTGCGAACGTTGGCTGCCCAATTTATCCTAGGAAGAATTGATTTGGGAAGGATTGGTAAAGTTATATCCTGGCTACCCAATCTGAGCCTAGTTCAGCTGACTTTGTCCCCCCGAACTGATAAAAGGTAATAGGATTTGGGTGCACTGCATGCGAGGTATGAGGTCCCCCTATTTTAGGCTAGCTAGTTGGACCGTCGTTGTTAAGGGTGACCTCCGAGCTAGACACTATATTGTGAGCTCTCCCGACGTGTTAGCGAATAAGTGATGCTAGTTGTTCACTGTTTGCAAAGGCATTAAAGAAAGTTGCTATCTCAATGCTCATCGATGACTGATGTGTCCGCTGAGAGTTTTGTCTCATTAAGATAGGGTGATCCTCCCCCACACCTTCTTCTTGTGGATTGGCCATGAAAGGCGTACATTGATCTGAATCAAAACTTGAGTTCTCACTTGAGTCAATTTACGAAAAACCCTCCAGATTGGCCACAATTGGAGAAATGCAAACCAGGCAACAAGCAGGCCTTTTCCAAGCCCCTTCGATACACAAGTAGAAGATCAGACCATGCATTTGGGATTCATGACATGATTCATGATACGAAAAATGCGTGAGATGTTTAATGTTATGGCTGCATTCACAAGTGGTTAACATGTCATGATGTGAATAATATGTTTGTCAATCCATTTAAAATAAACATGTTAGTCATTAGGTAAAAATAAAAACAAGTGGAAACGAAAATCCAACACCTAGGGTTGGATTTGAGATCTGTACAATATCTGTGTGACATTGTAATATGAGTGGTGTAAGTGAGGTGGCCAAGTTACCCGTATGGTAATAGGTCGATATTTTGAGATTTCATACTATGACTAGATCTCACGGAATGAGGAGGTCAAAATTATTTTGAATAAGTAGTGCGATATACCCTGATGAAATGGAATAAAATTTAAATAACTACCGTATATAGCTATTGAATGATTTGGTTATGTTGCCCAATTAGGGCGGAGTTTCAAATGCTAGTGTGGCCATCGTATTTGAGGGTATGTGGTGATGTATGAACCATTGCCCCATGTGGACGGATGGTTTGGGTATTAAGCATATACCCTTGAAGATTTGGTAAGGTAAGATTTTTGAAATAAGTTCACCACGTGTGGGATTAGGTTCAAATGTCGGCAGGGACATCACCCAATGTGGGAAAAAAGGTTTGGGTAGGTATTTACCTTGTTTGAGCTATGTATCATCTGTGATCGCCCCTTGTGGGCTATGAGTTGGACGTCGAGTGGACATCTCATAGGTAATTTGTGGGATATATCATTGCCCCTTGTGGGCTAAGCGTTGGATGTCAAGTGAACATCACGCAAACTAGTGTGAATGATGCTTCATGATTCTAATTGGTTCATGTTATCCTAGGGTGACACAATCTTGAGTGTCAACTAATCCTAAGTATATGTGACACCTATGATGATAAGAAAATGCTATGTTAACATTATGAGTAGTCTATGCGTTCAAGTGTTTGCACTAAGATTCGTAGTTAGCATGACATTTGTAAAATAATACGTACGTAGCACATAGCGTGCGATGTTCAATCCTCCAACCATACAACTCCTGCACGTAGGGTTTTTGGCTAGTCTCTATCCTAAGTTTGGTTTATCTTAGTATCACGAGGATGCTAAGGAGCTTACCTACATGAGGTTTGTAAATGGGTTGTTGATGTAGAAGGCTCTTGTTACACTAAAATACACTCCGAGCCTCTCCCCAAATAGGTTCTAACGAGGGAGGTACATGCGATATGGCAACAAGTGCTCCACCCGATCAAGTACTATCTTTTCTTAGGGAGGCAGATTAGTACAAGAGAAAGCTTTGCGGTACTAGGGTACCTTAATCTTATGGGCTAATCCCCTCTATTGCAATGCGAATTTATGAATTTGTCATAATTAAGAAAATACAGAATAATGTGATCAATAATTTTTGACACTTATCCAAAATCTAAAACCTTTGAAAAAAGTTTTAAAAAAATCCCCAGTGAAGTTGCCACTATGAGCGGACAACACGGAGTGATGGGCCGAGAGCGCGCGAGATGAGAGGCGCGGTCCACCATGGTGTTTAGGTTAAAAATAAAATATACCCGATCGTGGACCCGGAAAGTTTGAAAGAGAAAGCGGGAAACATTTTAGATCGGTCAAACCCGAATCTGCCGTCTCTTAGTGTAGAGTCACCACCTGGATTAGCTCTTCTAGGAATTAAAGTCCTGTGAGGCTTAATGTCCGGGGAACGGCCTACTTTAACACAGAGATTCAGGTTCAGGATAAGTTGCTTATTTCTTATTGGATCACATTATATTACATCTTTAGAAAACTGTATTTCTTAATTGTGCATATTCGCACTTATGCCATTTTCGAGTTGTAATGTATGATTTAACTTGTATGCGGTAAGAAGTAAATCCATAGATAAAGCAGTAAATAAATGCGGAAAAGTAAAGATTAATGATTACATAACCTCAGGGGATGCAACCGTCTGCCTAATCTATAAATTACATTTCCTTCAAATATTTACAATACCCGAAGGAAAATAAAAGTTAGGCATACATCTAACCTGCATTCACAAAGGTTAGCACATGGCATAACATGGAGCAGGCATAACATGTCATTTTTTTATTAGTGAAAATGACCGCATGACAAAATGTGAGGCCTGTTATCTAGGAATAATTTTTATTCCCTTCGTGGGGTATTCTAACATGTATTTTCATAAATTAAAAGAAATTAAAGAGGAAGAAGAAGTATTACAACATTTACAAGGTAAAAGAAAATAAAATAATTCATACGTCCACATATAAAATGAAAACAAGAAAAATACAAGAAGCACAAGATGAAGCAGCTCTAGGAACTCAAAGGCTTACCCTTTCGGCGTGAATCCACTTCGACGTATTCGTATAATCCTCGGGGAGGGTTCCTCGTTCGTTTTTTGAATTGTGTTTGTATGGAAAATAAATGTTTATTTATCTTAAAGATAATCAGACTAGGGTTCTAAATTTATTTTAGACCCGAGAGTTTCTAAGGATTTTAGAAGAAAAAAGAAATTGAGGAAAGAAGATTTGAAAATAAAAAGGTTCGGAATCCAAACATGTTTTGGATTCGAATGTAAGAAAATATTTTTGTAATTTTTCTCGTGGTTCTTTCTCGTGAAAATCAGAGTTTTTCTGAAAAATTTTCCCCATCCTGAATACTGAAAATTCCTCCAATATTTATAAGCGAAAAAAACCCGAAAAATCCAAAAGGAAACATATTGTAGCGAGGCCCGGTCCCCGATTCCGGTATTTTTTTATATTTTGTAGTTTTTTTATTTTTTTAATATTTAAATATATTTTTAATTTTTTGAAAATATGAATAATCTAATTTTTACAAAAATCTAATTTTTAAAGTCTTAAAAAATAATTTAAGTCCTTAAAATAAATTGGCGACGAGGAACATTCGGAGTTCTCCCGGATAATCTAAAATCATGTGATTCGAGGATAAAAATCCTAAAAAGCAATCATCATTGAACGCGCAAGCTGATACAAAATCTCATGCTCACAGGAAGCCTTGGGTTTAGGAGAGGAAGTAGTGGTGGAAACTTGCTCCAAGATGTTGGAGATTGGCAGATGGTCGCTTGAGTCCTCGCTTCCTTCGAAGTCCACTATAAACCTATCTTCTTCCTCCTTAGGGATGTCCATGGGTGCTATTATCGGTACGCACTTAAGCTTTCACTTTCACTGTGCTTTATTGTACCTAGTATATACCTTACCGTGGCATAGTTTGGTGAAGTGATTTAGATCAAGCTTCTTCTTCACTGGCAACATTGTGTCACCGGACTCCCCCAAAAATTGTGCAATGTCCACCTTTACTACCCTCATCAATTTGATGATGAGGTAACTATAGTGGTAAACAGTAGTCAATTTTGTCAAGTGGTGAAGAATCACCACAGGTCAATTGAGCCTCTTACCTCTACCATATGGTAGACCACACACCTCTCAAAGTAGGTGCAGCTTGACACTGATCTAACTTTTGGTAGCAGCAGCTTCACCACTAGCTCATGGCATGCTCACGAGGTCCAGCGCATTCCAGATGCTGCAATTTCTCCAGAAACAAAGTTGGAGGGGAGCTCCTAATCTTTAAGAATGACCACCAAGTCCTTGTCACCAGTCTTGCTGAGCTAAGTGCCTTTGTAAGGCATGTTTAGAATGCTCCAGTCAGCCTTGATCAAATCAGGGTTGATTTTCCTCTAAACTCCACCAGTAAGACGTCATTGAGACCTTGAATAGTATAGACCTGAGAGTAGAATGCTCTAATTAACCCAACAATTGTAGGTCATTCCATCAGTAGAAAGGAACTCAAGCTTTGCTACTTGATGACCTTATGCATGATCTGATTTCTGAGAAGACTCTCATAATCGACTTCATACACCAATCCAAACTCCAAATTTTCAACCCAATCCACCTTTGTGAAAAGGGTTCCAACTTCTAAGGTGAGCTTCTCCAGCTTGCCTTCGATGTAGACAATGAACTTCTTCATGGTTGTGGTGTTGAGTCTGAAAGTGGTTCTTATGATCGCCATTTGAGAAAGGTAAAGGAATTTCTAAGAGAAAGGGAATTAGGGTTCTTAAGCTTGAAATTGATTTGAATTCATAAAACCAAGTACCCTCTCTCTTCATCTCCTTCAGCTTTTATAGACCTCTTGAGATGGTGATGATGCGTGGTGCTTTCTCAGCTCAAGATGAGAATTAACGGTGAGATTAATACTTGATTAACTGCCTTAGTAAAATGGTGAGTTTAACAGAAGATGGTTCCAATTCAAAAGCATGTCTTTTTGAAAATGTAGGTTTTGATTTTTAACCGCTAAACTATATCTCATGCTGTTACTTTAAATTTTGGACGGCATAGAACATTTGTCATCTCCTTGCTAAAATAAGGTTTGATCTTCAACACTTAGCCAAATTTCTAATTTCTAATTTCTTCATTCTTCTTCTTCTTCTTCATTACAGTGGGTTTGCCATACCAATGAGATGCCTTAGGATTTTGAACTGTTCCTTTGGCAAGGTTTGGTGATTATGTCAGCACGTTGTTCCTCTAAAGGAACATACTCCAACTTGACATTTCCCCTTAGTACATGATCTCTAATGAAGTGATATCTGATGTAGACATGCTTCATCCTTCCATGCTGAACTGGATTCTTCGATAGGTCAATTGCGCTCTTGTTATCACGCATAACTTCAAGGCACTTTGACTTAATACCATAATCTTCCAGTTGCTGCTTAATCCATAGAAGTTGTGCTATGCAACTTCCTGCGGCCATGTACTCAGCTGTACTATTGGTAAGTAAACAGGCTATTAACAATAGTAGAGGGGGGTGAATGCGTTATATTGGTTACTTTTAACTTTTTCAGATTTATTCGCCAAGTTCAGTTTTTATATGCATGTTGAGTATGCGTGTTGAGTGCGATATAAAAACTTATAAACTACTCAGCTTTACTAGTACAGTTTATCATCAATCTTTAGCTGAGCATGACTACTCAACATAGATCGGATAACAAGCAAATAATGAATGAGAGCGAGATAAATGAGCATATCGCTGATAAAGCTAATTGCTTAAAGTTAGAACGTCAACACCTGAGATTTCATCCTAGTTCAGCCCTTAGCCTACCTCCAGTCCCCAGATACCATCTCCGAGCTTTAATCCACTAGTGATTCGTTCTTTCAATAGGCGGAGAAGCCTTTACAGTGGGTAGACACAATTATAGAAAGTACGTTCCTTTCTAACTACCACTCAACTATGTTTGGGTACCCTTCCCAAACTGACACTCAGATTAATTCGAGAAAGCGTTGGATTCAACTTATAGAAACATTGAATCCTTACAATGTTAATCTAACTAATTTCTCTCTATTACAAATAGATAAGACTTTGATGTTTGGTGATTGCTTGCAGTGGAATTTCTTTGGAAGCTAGAATAAATTGCACAGCATTTTAGCTCTTAAGAAATTCGAGATAATTCACCAAGTTTGAACGTCTGCTCCAGTCTTCTATTTATACGTTGAAGCTCGGCAAAGTAGCCATTGTAAACTTTGCAAGATCGCTCATCTTTAATTTCTCATATCTTCAAATCTTTTGAATCTTCTCGTTGGAGACAAATTCCAGGATGTTTAGAGATAAAGATTTGAACATTGAGGTGTGATAAAAAATTTCGTTGACAAAATCTTGTTTATATTCAAGCAATCTGGTTCTGAGAGATACGCGCTAGAATGCAACGTGGAATGTTCCCATTGGATGACTTTGCTGACATTGCTAAAAATGCATGGAGACATTAGAGACGCGGTGCATAATAGAAAAATTCCTTTTACTTGGACTGTAGCGAGGAATCTCTGATGCACCGTACTGATACTATTTGGCGTTGTGAGGACCACAGGAATCTTCATTGATTTTAGTGCCTTTTTCTCTTGAAAATAACTAAAGAATATTCCATTCCTTCACAAGCGTTGTTAGTAGCATATGTGTCATAAGGTCTCTACATGTCAAGAAAAAACTGGTTTTAATTAAATAAAAGCAGAACTCGATATGAGCTGAGTGAGATAAGTTTAAACTATGTAGTACTCAGCACAAACTCAACTTTTCCTACTCTAAATCATAACTTAATTATTTGCTCAGTAGAATTAAGTTGTTTTCCCTTAAACAACCTCGAGTCAGCTTAATTAATTAAGAGTTTACTTAGAACTCAATTAATCTCACTATCCTAGTCAGTTTGCTATTTCCAAAACTATTAAGTACTGTGAGGTACTGTTAACTTGGGTTCTAAAATCTCCCCCATTTTAGATAGATAGCAAACTAGGTAGTAGAAGAGGTTAATTGAATAAATAGTTTAGAGTTATCAGAGTACCTGAAAGTAGTGTAAGAATTCCCTTATACTAAGAGACTTTCCTTGGTCAGCTTGAGCTCCCCCATACTAAGTGAGTCTTCTATAAGCATCTCAGCTCCCCCATACTTAGAGGATATCTTCTTTGATTTGGGACTTTGTCTTACTTCAACTTCTCTTCACAGGTTTGGACTCATGTGTGTACATGTATTATATCATTCAGAATACAGCATAACTACATACAACATAGAAAGTTAAGAAGATCTTAACTTGAGGTGGAAACTTGTAATTTTATTCATATATGAGAAATGGCTTAGTCAGTACATAATGTATGTCCTGATCTAAGATTACATGTTAATACCTATTACAAGTTCTAACAACTATACAGAGAACATGGCGTAAAGGAAAACTAATATCTATGCGCTGAAGAGGAAGAGCCATGCTTGTCCTTGTCCTTCATCCTCTGATGGTTTGAAGGATGAAGCGGATGAACATGCATTGGAAGATATCCCTTATTTAAATTTGTCGTTCTGAAAGTACCTTCTCCCCGTTTGCTACCTGACCTTGAACGATTTGATCAAGGCAGACATTGAAGGTGTCGAGTGCATCTTGAAAACTTTCTTGCTGACTAATAATTATAGGGGAAATCTCTTGCTCCAACTGCTCCTTGCCCTTTGTAGAGAGGAAGTCTTAATCATTCAGCTGGTTGAGAAGAAGGTGATGGCATCTAGAGAGATGAGCTATCTAGTCAAAGCCTTGATTCACAAACTGTTAAAAACACTGAAGAAGGCCTCGAAAGTTCGTTGCTGTCAATGCAATCTTCAGCTGAGATTCAATATCAAGGATCATTAAACCAAGGGATGTGATACATTGTGAAGTGTAATCGATATCTTTTCCATCTAGCTCTCCCTTTTTTACCAATGAATCCACTTTCTTCTGTAGTTCATCCATCTTAGATTTGATTACGTTCAGCTTGGAGTGCATAGATAATCTAGTCTCTGGGCAGAGGGGCTTTGAAGGAGGCAAACTCGGCTTAGGCATGTCAAGAAAGATTTTTCCCATCATGGTTATCAGAAACTTTTGTGAGTAAGAAACTCCCTCCGTGATGTGATCATTGACCTCTCTTTGAATGGAATCCATCTTTGTATGAAGAGAGTCAAAATTCACGATAGGGGCCTTCTCCAACTTCTTTGAAATTTCCTTCAACAACTTCGGCACTTCATCTTGCTTATTGTCATGGACCAGGAGGAATTTTGATTCGGCTTCCACCAGCTTCATAATGTTGTGGCTCACGTCCTTTGAAGTTGACACCTCCTTTGAGACTTCCTCGATCTTGTGATCGGTTAGTCTCTTTATTTTAGCCTGCTCCTTACCAAGCTCATGGATCTATATCACTTGAGTAGCCATATTGGTACTTAAGAGACTCAGCTACTCAGTAGCAGCGTCTACACTACCCTCTATCTTGCTTGCAATAACATTTGCTATAATAGTAAACGTGGGGATAGATGTAGTAGCTACCCCAAGCTAGGCTGCAACGTCCATTAACCCATTCAGGATTAGTGCCATCTTATCTACTAGGCTTTTGGCACTCTCTTTTACCAAATGATTTCGAATAACGAACAAGCTGCCTTGGATCCTCTCAAACTCCTCAAAGTATAGAGAGTAACTAAGCACACTTGTGTGCTATTCGAATTCAGGCAATTTTACCTTGGGTCTGGATGATAAGTTCGTCAATTCTTGAGCAAGTATCATGTTGCCTACTGCTCCATCTAACAAAGCATCAATCTTGAGTGTAGGAAATTGCTTCCTTTCTAACTCTCGGATCTGTGCCAGGAAAGATGTATTAGCCATTGCTGGCTTACTACTAGATTCAGGTGCTTCACTATCTTTAAAATTTACCTCAGCAGTTTGATCGCTTGCTTTTCCTTGCTGAGTGTAATTCTCAACATTGGAACTCCCCTAACCAGAGGGGTTAAGGGGGTTGAGGATGGGTTTGAAGAAATGGTAGGTTCAAAGACATGTACAGTTGAAGAAATTGGTTTGAGCGGAATAGAAGGTACAATAGCTCTGTTTGCCACTTTTCCACTGATAAGTTTAATCCCTTAATGGTTTCGAAAACTTGTTCGTGAGACTTGGCTATACTCGTTTAGTAAGGCTTATCCTCAATAATAATGCCAAAAACTTGTTCACGAAAAATGTAGGTGTTGTCAATACTCCTTATCACATAGAAAAATGATGATAACTGCAAGTATACATTTGCGATGTAGTTTTAAAAGATATCGAACCCACAGGGAAGGACTAGGTCTAAGGATCAACAAGGAAAGACAAAGTAAAAGAAAATAAAAATAGCTTTGAGATTTTTGGAAAGGAAGATCAGAATGAAAAGTTGAGAAAATCTAGATGTGATAGATGAGAAACTCTAAATACATAAATTTTCACTACGAACAAGTATAGCAGAGAAAACATGCAAGTTCAACAAAGATGTTATGACGCACTAGACTAATCTAACAAGCCCGGTTCAACACACTCAGATGTTCAATGATTCACCGCAGAGCAACACATGAAAGTTCTAGAGCAAACGAGACAAGACTGATATATAAACCTGGACAACGTCAATACTATGCTTAGTACGGGTCGCTCTCACATAGCCACATTTAGCAAGTTACCATTCCAAAAATTTTGGCTCACTAAACAGCGTTATATCACAGATCTAGTGATTATGCATTATATTGTTAACCTAGAAACTACTCTTTAAATTAACGCCAACACATATAACTTGATTAACATAAAAGACTTATCACGAAATACACATTATAACACATAGACGTATCATAAACTTCGAAATAGAAAGTATAAGTAGAAAGCAAAGCAAAGTTGTAAGGTATGCAAGTGAAAGCTAAAGTTGATCAAACCGTATCCACTCTTTAATGGGAGTCGTCAATTCCCGCAATTTCTGTGTCTGCTTTGAATTTGGTCTCATCCCGTACAAAACCTCCGCTAGGATGCTATTCTTTGCGAATATCAAACAAACAAATATTGAAGAACGAAAACTTTTATTGATAAGTGATTTGCAAGTACAATTATACAACAATCGCTCGAGAATATAGAGAAATCTAGTGATCAAAACAAGGATTCGAATCACTTAAACATTTTCTCGCTAACACTTAAGAACGTGGCGAACTCTCTATCTATACACACTATATCTCTCTCTAATTGCACTCTAATGTTCTCCTCTCTGGTGGTGCATGAAATTGAAGAGGATTGGAACCTTATTTATAGAGTTCTAAGGGTTGCGTCTATCCAAATGAAGGGTTGTGTCCATTGATGAAAGATTACATCTCTTCATTGTGATTGGTTGAGAAGCTTTGATATAATCCACAATGGA
Source organism: Euphorbia schlechtendalii (assembly GCA_949673415.1). Taxonomy (NCBI): domain Eukaryota; kingdom Viridiplantae; phylum Streptophyta; class Magnoliopsida; order Malpighiales; family Euphorbiaceae; genus Euphorbia; species Euphorbia schlechtendalii. The sequence goes on from CATIWQ010002935.1 coordinate 12,381, forward strand.
TAGGCACCTTTTCATGATTGGTTGACTCCTGATAAGAGTTTGAACGTTGGTAGTTGATGGCGATTGATCATGCTTATCTGGCGATTGTTAGTTAAAAAGATAATACCAGAAAACCGTCTATGTCACGACAACGATATACATGTCACGAACGTGAATCTTTGATTGGCAATCTTCTGTTTCTGAAGTAAACAAGTCGCGATCGCGAATGATTGTCATGACCGTGAATTGAGTTTTACTCAGAATTCTTCTTGTAACTTCATCGATCTTCAACAGCTTCGATCCTAAGCCAAATCTTTAAGTTACACGTATCTTTTTGCACCTTTTTCACTCTTTTTTCATAGAATTCCACTTTAGCTCATTTTACTCCCAAGATTTACCTAGTATCTGCATTTGCATAAAAAATAACTACATACCACGTGAAATCTTTTATATGAAGTATAAAAATAACTAAAACTACAGTGTTCATTGTATAAAATTAATGTGATAATAAGTGTAATTATACACTTATCATACCCCCACACTTAAATTTTGCCTTATCCTCAAGGTAAATTCAACAGAAGTGTATAAATTAGTAAACAAGTCGCGATCGCGAATGATTGTCACGACCGTGAATTGAGTTTTACTCAGAATTCTTCTTGTAACTTCACCAATCTTCAACAGCTTCTATCCTAAGCCAAATCTTTAAGTTCCACGTATCTTTTTGCACATTTTTCACTCTTTGTTCATAGAATTCCACTTTAGCTCATTTTACTCCCAAGATTTACTAGTATCTGAATTTGCATCAAAAACAACTACATACCACGTGAAATCTTTTATATGAAGTATAAAAATGACTAAAACTTCAATGTTTATTGTATAAAATTTATATGATAATAAGTATAATTATACACTTATCACCTACCCTTGAAAGACCTCTTGATAGCATGGGCCCTTTTCACCTATCCGTGGTGGAAACTAGACTGATTAATAAGCTTATGGTGTAGTGTAACTTGACCTTGTTGAATGAGTAAAATCCTTCTTGAATTGTACCCTAAACACTGTTTTACAAGGTCTTCTAATCTGATGCTATATGATTGATTTAAGAATTTTAAGTTTTACAAGTTGAATGCTTTTTCATAGCTATCAAGGAAGTTCTGACTTGAAGGTCTCCTCTTCTTTTTCTTGACATTTTATTTCTTTTGTTAACTCTTAACTTGCTAGTTTATACTTAGTTGACTTGATTGAATGAATTAACTTTTGTGGTTGCTTAGTCTTTGCATGAATTGCTTAAGGGCAAGCAATATTTAACTATGGGGATGTTTGATAGGTGCAATTTATGTCATCAAAGGCTAGGCATTATCGGTTTAAAATTGATTACATTTGAGCAGATTTTATGAAGTCTTTCTATTAATTCAGGTTTTCTATCAAGGAAGGAGGTTTCCTAGGCGCTGCAAACAAAAAGGAAGAAAACGGAGAAAGGCGAGCTATAAGAAAAAAGGAAACCAGTGATGAAGTCATTAGGAGAGAGGAACCATTTTAGTTAGAAAGTAATTTTAGTTTCTTTTAGACAAACTTGGTTTGTAATCTTCATAGTTTAGTTGTCCACTTTATTAGCAAGTGGGCAATTTATATTAATTTCAAGTACAATGGTAATCATTATGGGTTTTGTATGGCTGCTTTAATCAACAATACTTGGATATTAGTGAGCTACATTGCTCTTTTGTTTTTAGACAGGAAAAGAAAGGGGTATATCCCCTTTTCTCCTCTTTTGTTGCCGCCAACTTTTATCTATCAATTACTATTCCTCGTTAATTTTTTCTCTCTACTTTTCCTACCATTTTTACTAAGCTTTTAAAGTTCTTTTCATTAATGGAGTTTGTTGAGCCATTAATGGAGGACTGTGAGTAGTCTTCTTTCCGGTTCAGTTTGCCTTATAAAAGGCAGACTAAGGAGATCTTCCCTCCACTGTAAAGTATTTCTTCCTTGATTTGGTTGAATGTTTTTGTGAATGAATACATTATTGTTTAGATGAAATTTGATCACTTTCATGCATAATATTGAGTGGTAAGGACCGAAAGGAGATCTACTCAGTATAGAAGACCTTCACACACATATTTAACATGAGATTGAAAAGTAAATGCTTGTATGCCTTGGGTTCCATTTGATGGATGCTTAACTAGACTTAGTGCTACTTTGTTGTTCATATGAAGGACTTAAAAGTGAAATATTTTCAGCTTAGTAAGAAACTAAATTTGCTTAATAGGCAGTTTAGGAAATAAGGTTAAGAGACCTCGGAACAGGACTGCTAAGCAAGGGTTTGTACTGAAAGTAGGGAAGATTGCCTTAGACAGTCAAAAGGGTGGACTGAACTAGAGCTTTCCATTTATTTTAATTCAATTCAAATTCCATTTC
>CATIWQ010002952.1:0-10176 GCA_949673415.1 Euphorbia schlechtendalii
TTCACTAATTTAATGGATATCATAATGAGTAATTTAAAGAAGATATTTTGAGACAAGTTATTTACATAAGTTTTAAGTTTAACTCAGTTATGCAGTGTACCTGACATGTATAATACATGATCAAGGTCGGCTTTGGAAAGACTGCTACAATATTTAATATTACAGAATGTGTTGTGATTTTTTTTATTTATACTTTGACCAAGACTTGCTTGATTGAGTTGTACAAAATAATTGAGATTGTTTACAATAAACACGTTATTTGTTGGTATACATTCTATGATTTCAATTCAATGAATCATATTCAACGATTAAAACTTCTTTCCAACTCCACTAATCATAATTATTTTTTCATTATTTATTTAGAACTTTGAAATCATGATGACGCTGATCCATATCGTAAATTTATTTTGATGACTCGTGGATAGAACTAACATATAGGTGATCCTTTTCATCAAGTATTTTCCTGAATTGAAATTAAATTTGTAAAAGATAAATTGATAACTTTTTTCATGGTTTGGATTAGATGAGCATCAAGGCATAATTAAATGGCAATAAATTAAAAGTTTTATGTCGTGCTTATCCATAAAATTGAGCACGATAGAGCAATCTTTAATAATTAGTTTATTTTAAAGTTTAATGCATTTACACCCCTGATTTTATTTCAAAAGGGTTGTTATCATTTTAAAATTTGAAATGTGGCAAATAATCCCTGTACTTATGTAAAACACGTCACTTTACCTCCTTGTGCTGACCTGACTTGCTACGTGGATGACCATCAAAATACATGCACGTAAATTATGTTGGTGGAATAGAAAATGAATAAAAAAAATTCATAACATTCTAATTCTTACCATTCAAAATCCCTAATATATGTTTTTCATCTTCTTCAAATCTCCATCTCTATTCTAAATTTTTTCTTCAATTAATCATAATATTGTATTAATTCTTGACGTGTCATTTTCATCTTCTTATTCTTGAAACCGATATTTTTACGAGGGGTAAAGTAATGCGTTTTAGACAAGTACAAAGGGCTGTCTATCACATTTTAAAGTTCAGGGTGGCAACAGCTCTTTTTGAACAAATTCAGGGAGTGCAGATACATTAAACCTTATTTTAATGATAGTCTTGATACATAGATAAGAATAGGTAATTGGTTAAAAAATGGTTCTACATTAATTCTTTTATTTTCTAATTCCTATATGATGTGATATAATAAATATTGAACATTGTCTATATGATCTTCAACATGTAAACAAATGAGATGTCAACTCATCAAATTAACTAATATTTTTATATTTAACCGTGAAACAATTTATTTAATTTGTAATTAATTTTTTTTATTCTTTAATTATATATTAAATGAACCGTAATCTAGTATGGTTATCATCCTAAAAAATCATTATCTTTTTTTAAAATCATTAACTTGTGTATTTTTATTTCACCCAACGTAATCATAATATTTACTACCTATTAAAGATTCTTTTAGATGGGAGAACTTTAGAGTGGTGCTCAAATCACATTGAGCATTTGCGGAGGGAGATAAAAAAAAAAACCCCTCCACCTGTGGAACATTTATGAAATGTCGGGCTGTATTTCAACTAGATTTGATATGTTTCTAAAGAAATTGGCCATCTGTATGCACTAATTTGAAAATGGGACCACAACCCATTAAAAATTAAACACATCAATATAATTTATATCCATATATAACTACAAGTGGCTATGGACTTACTTAGCCACGAAATTAATCGTACATATATCATATGAGGCCAACTTAAAGCACATTTTTTTGTTGTCTTAAAATTTCTTATCACTTTAGATTAGGTGAATCTATCAATTGGATTTTTATGCTATTTTAGCCATCACTTGGATGTCAATTGGATGGCCAAATCATCCAAATCATGATTTGTAATTTGTAAATTATTTTTCGAATTCAATTTATTTCAAATGTATAAAATTTATACAAATACAAGAATAATCCGTATATTTTGAATAATTTTATATAGCCATGACCTAATTTTTATTTTTCTATTCATCGATAAACCTCCCCATCACTTTGGGATTCAAGAGTGAAACATCTCAATTTTGTATTATAAACTTTTGGATGCATGTTAGATTCAACCAGTAAGCCAACTTTGACTCATTATGTATTATTTTGCTTTCCTTGGAAATTTTCCAAACTAAAATTCAATCTTACTTGCCTCAGCTCTTTTTTTAGAACTTTTTTTAACTCTCAATATTTTGTCCATTTTAACATAGATGAAAGAAAAAACTAAATCAGAAAAATTGAGCTGTTGTTATCATTTTTTTTATAATTGACTTACACCGGACTTAGGTGAGATTTTTAAAAGATCATCTAGATTTTAGGATTCAAGAGTCGATTTATATGATCCAAAATGGAACCTGGGTAGACATTTTTGTAAATTGAAAAGTTATTTTAAAATAATAATTTACACGTGTTTTCGAAATTTGTATTAACCAAATTTTTCGAAACAATGATATAATTGTAATTGAGTTTATAATATAATGTGTATTAACAAATATTAAAAAAATAGAAAAATTTCAATTCTACTTTACATCTCACTTGGACTCAAGAGATTTCAGCTGCCTAACTAACCCCTAACAAAGTTTTGAGTATTTACTATCATAATCACCACCGTGATCATATTCTTCCTTGTTTTCATTGCCAGTCTCATTGTAACCATTTTTTTAAGAAAAAAATTTTTTTACTTTATTTGGGATTATATTAAATGGAAAAGAAAATCCTCAATCCACCCTGGATGTGACTCGAACCTGAGATTTCTAAGATCTACAATTTCCATCTTAACCACTAAGATAAGATCTCAGTCACAATCTCATTGTAACCATTTAGCCATTACATATTTGTATTCGCCAAGATCCAATTTAACCAATACTATTGGTATACGAAATCTTTTTAACCATGAATTATATTGTGAAATCTCAATTGTTGTTTAAGTTATGTTAAATTTGGATATCGTAAGTTATCAAGTAAATAAAAATTGAATAATGTCATATTTCAAATAGATTTTTCAATATGCCTAATATTAAAGGGGCAACTGAATTATGTGACAAATCTCATAAAAATATTTAAGTTTATAATTGCTTGTAAATTAAATTATCTACCACAAAAGCTAAATAATCTTTAGTTCGAGTTTTTTGTTGTTGAGTTTCCAGGTGAATTGTCTTATATCGTTGATCGCCTTTTATGAATGAAATTTCTTTTTTTGTAAATAATTGTAGAAAATTGATTAACTGTTGAATTTATAATTTTATATATTATTTTCAGTCTCTCGCAAAGAGGGAAAACCTCAATCCTAGGAGCATCTACTACCTATAAAAGACATATAATTCGAATTCTGAAATTGGAACATATTTTCTATTTTAATTTAACACATATTTTGGCCACTCAAAAGCTGTCCTTTCCCAGATTGAATGCACTGGAATCTTTCTATTGTCCCTCAATATTGTTCACCTGTAAATTAAAAAAAAAAACAGAAATTCATGCATTTATTTCAATACCAAAATACATATACACTTACAAATGTCTGTCTTCAATTACTATAAAAGGGTGTTTTGGTTCATAAATTTTGGAGAAATGTGACCAGCTTTGCAACTCAACATTACCAATCATTCATTTATACTCTAATTTGGTTTGATAAACATATTAGAAACAAATATTTGTCATCATCATCTAAACATGGCTTACTCTCAATTTTAAGGCTCAGATTTTCACAAACACTAGTGTTAATTATATATACATATTATTGCATATAGTGCATTAATTAGCGTCGCTTTTGTGGATCTATTTCTAAAAAACATATTTTTATATACTCCTAAGAAAACAAGCAAAATTAGATGGACAGCGAAACCAAATTTTTTCCTAACATTTTTATGTTATAAAAAGAAAAAGTTGTTCCTCAAACAAGATAAAACACAATACCAGTATGCACTTGCTTACCGACATTATTCCATAATCATATGTTTGTTTTTGTAATTTCCATATTTTAAATCAAATAAGGTAGTAATATTTAATTTTATGTTAATAAAATAAATTAGTTCCTAAATTCATTAAAATTTCACCTCAGCAGCATCATCAGAGTTCCATAATATATTTTCCTCATCACCGGTATCTCCATTTTCTTCACACTGAATTGGAGGAAAATTGGCCCACTGAAAATACCAAAAAAAAAATAGTAAATGTATGATTTTGATAAAGGTTCACATACATCAAAATTTGAGATACAGCGTGTTTTATGTTGCTTTTAAAAATTACTTTCCACATAATTTTCCAGAAAAATAATTAAACTGAGCTTACATTTTTTGCAGCTGTACTGAATGCTTCCTTATGAGCCATATTTGGATTTTCAGCTTTGAGCCTTCTGATTTCTTCTCTGCTATAAACAATATTCACAAAAATTAACAAGCATCCATTATTATTATTTATACAAACATGAGGATTAATTCTTACTTAATAAAGCGGTTGTAAGCAGATGGTGCTCTTTGCCTTTTCTCCGGGGCTGTAATTTTATATGTTCATGCACAGTTTAATCAAATATTTATTTAATTAATGTATAACAATGATTAGTTGTTCTTACTCAAATGAAATAAAATTAAATTAGTTACGCTTATTAATCACAAGATTCACAGGGTTGTCATCTTCTTCAAATTCGTTGTCTAAAGTAGCCGCCATTGATGTTGTTTTTTGTGGCTCAATAGTTTTCTGGGTACTGTCTCCTAACTCCGGACCCCCCACTTCTGCTCTCTGTAATAAAAAAAATTAATACAAGTATCACAAAATAATTAAAAATCCTTCAAGCCCGGGAGGTAATGTTTCGTAAAATGCTCGACAGAGACTAGTATAATACTTCATTGAGGGAAATAATACACTAAAAATTGAAGTATGTCGTTGCGCTTATTAGGAATCGAACTCGAAACTTATATGCATCGATTAGACACATTTTAAGCAGCTTTTCTATCAATGTACATTTAAAATGAAACTCGGACCGCTCTCTAGATTATATTAGACGAGTCGGATATATATAGAGAGTGAGTTGAATTTACCTGATGATCCTCATGAGAAAGAGAAGCGAAAAGGTGCTGAAAAGGGACAAAAGTGGCTTTAGTCATATTGACAGAAAGAAGGCTAGTACAGTGCCCACATCTCACTGTTACTACCATTGACAAGATGCTACATGGCACACTTACCTGCATGCGTACATTAGCATAAATTTAACGTTAAAATTATCAAAATTTATGTTGAAATTACATTGACTGGCTGAAAATGAACCAGCAAAATGGTGTCACAGAAGCCACATTGTACATAGCAAATCTGGTCTGGAAGGTCAAAGAGATGGTTGAATGTTGTTGACATTGTTGTGTCTGTGTCTGAATTGAAGAGAGGCTTGAAATTGAGACTTGTGGGTCTCTAAGGGTTGGTTTTTATAGGTGGTTGAAGGGTACTAATAATGTGCCAATGTTTTTCACTTTCATCATTTGGGATGTTTTCATGTGCCAATTTCAAATTAACTGCACCGATATGTGTGTTAAGGTACACCGTACTTAATTCTTCTCTCGAAGCACGGTTTTTAACTGGAGTGTGGAATGATCCATGTATAGCGTTGCATTTTGGAAAAAATCGCATGTCTCCAACCATAGTGTCCTCACCGACAAGCGACAATTTGTAGGATAAAAGAAAGAGAAAAAAAGAAGATACCGAAAATGAAAAAATAGTAAAAACTTTCAAAAATAACACATGTTAGAAATTGAAGTTAAGGTACCGGTGATTCTTTTCAGCGCATTTTCATTTCATATTTCAAATTATTTGCCTTTCGGTTTACAACTAGTACTTAATTTCATAAATTTGTTTCTGGAATTAATTGCACCTTACTTGATTTCATAACATTTATTTTATATTTATCTTTACCATGTATGAACCTTGCGCAAAGATCAGCATTGGCTCCCAGTAGATAGCAAATCCCTTGAAATTTTTGGGATGTGCTTCATCATCCGCTAAAAAAGTATTGCAAACACTTTTTAGCGAAGTCTGGCCCGGTCGTGTGATAATGTGTGTATTAATGTTCATTTAGTAACAAAAATAGGTTCATAGATGTATTAGATTCAACCCTTAAACAACATTATCTTAACACACAATTGAGATTAAGACATGAAGAAAAGTAAACTCTATGGACTAAGAGGAAAGTTCCAATGAAAAATTAGGAGATTCCAAGTTCAAACTTGGGGATTTGAAAGTGGATTATTGTGCCATATTCGCCTAATTGAGACTTGCTTTTACATCACATTTATATTGAATAACAAGTGTTATAAAACCCACAACACGACATATTTATTGAAGGAATCAAACACGTCTACTCATTTTCGACACCATCCCATGCAACATCAACCTTTATTATGTATGAAGTTTTAAAATGAGTTAAATATATTACATATTATAAGAAAATTATGGGACACAAATTTTACGTAAAAAATTTTAATCAAAGTGGTCTTTATTTCTTATTTCATTTAGGACTCTAGATATTTCATGACCGGTCCAACGTGCTAGCATGTCATGACCTATTTTGACAACAATTGAACCATAATTTTTCAAAAATAAATTGTGAAGCTAAATTTGATAGGGTACAAGTTTCAATGTCAGCTGGAAGTAAAATGGACTGGTTCTATTTGTTGGATATGTAGTTATCTATGCTATTAACTCACTTATCTGAAGTAGTTATCTCTCATTGAAGAAAGAGTGAAAGTGGAAAATACATTTTACCATAATCAGAATAAGGGTAAGTTCCAGAAGAGTCCATCGACGAAGAAAGAAATCATCTTGGTTTTGTCTTTGCTCAAACTAAGCAGTTTTAATTGACTTTAAGATGCCATTTCTCATTTCTCCCACTTTCTCATCAATCTTTGTTAATGTTATTTCCCATCTCTTTATTTTACTTTTCTTTCAACCTTTTAATGCCTATCATCTACTTTGTCAGCTTTTATTTCAATTCACCCATTATATTTCAGGATATCCTCATTGACATATAATGAACTAAAATGGCAATCAAAAGGGAAACAAACATCGAGAAACGACAAATATAACCTAAAAAATTCAGGTTTTCAAGATGGAAATGGAAATATGAAATCTTCAGTATCTAAGAGTTAACGTGCTATCTTGATTCGGAGTAAGCCTTAATATTTCGGTGGCTCAGTCTATTCTCTATTGTGCCATTCGCAACCACATCCCACGGAGTTTTGAGGTTTGAAATTCCGTCGAAAAATCACACAATAGGTCTCATTTATTGCATGTTAGAAGTATGGTGGGAAAAAATGTTAATGCAACTTTAGGTATTGCGGTGAAAAAACCTTGACATCAGCATATGAATTGACTCAATTCACAATAGTTTTATCAACCAAGCTAACATTGTCGCGTCTGAGGTCAATAAAGAGTTGATATAATTAATTGTTCGGCCTTGTTGTGCAAACCTGCATTTACCGAAAGTCTCCTAACACGAAAAAAATCCTTTATCCCCAACTTTTTTGTTCACGATCCTGCCCCGGAGTTGAATTTTTGACATATGGCAGACATCTAGGGAAGAAAATAAGCAAATAGGAGAGAAAAAATTATTGCAAACTAAATTACATGACAATTAACACTTGTCAAAACTTGATTGGGGGAAGGGTTGGAGACATTTTTTATATTATTATAATAAAAAGTGGTTATGTGTCGATCATCCAACGATAAATATGCAAAGGACCCGATCCTTATTATAAAACTCGTAATTGGTGCAGAGGAATTTTTTCTAGATTCCGCAATGGATATATATTTGGACGTGGATAGCTGGCCAAATGTGAGTTCAAAGGACTCTTGCACCCAAAACCAATTTGAATTTCAAAGTGGGTTGACTCATAATTTGCAGTTGTAATGGCAGATATGACTGGTAAAAGGGAGAGTGGACAGAAACCAGTAAAAGATAGATTTGAATGAATTAACAAAGAGATGAATGATAAAATTGTTCAACTACCACTGCCAAAACCTAGCTAGCCTTTGCCCTAGACAACGGATGGACCACAATAAGTCCCAATAGGAACGCCATTTTGGACACACCTTGAATTTTGAGCAGGTTTCATAAGGGTGTGATTGGGGAAAGTTTTAATTCCAATTGTAGATATAGAAATACTATATATAGCGTTGTTTTTCTTTTTCATTTATGATGACTCAATGTAAATTTAAGTTAGTCGTTCTATAGGAATGAGAATATTGTTATTTATTTCCCATTCAAATTCTCTAGAAATTTGAATTTTTTGCTTCACATGGAGCTTATCAAGATTATCCTAGTCAATGAGGGAGCTCAAAGGGTTTCCTAAAAACTCCGGGTACGACTAACCTTGCTCCTCCAAGGTTCAATTTATTGTATAAAACAACCTAAGCTAATGTATTATTTTTGTTATAAGCTCCAAAGTGAGATGAATGCGATGGATGAAATATTTAGCTAAAATTTACCCACCTGAAACTCACTATTGAAATTTTGAAATACTGGAAAATAATGGTACCTTGAGCTTAGTTTCAGCAACTCATATGCTTCCATACAAAAGAGAGACTCTATTATCGACATGACAATGATTCATTCAAATTGAAAATAGAACCACTTACAAAGGGAGAGAACGTAGTATTATATAAAAAACAAAAATCATATCAACTATACAAGTAATAAAACTAAAATCTTATCAAATAAAATCATAATACCTAATAATTATTCATCATTGAGCGAATATAATTTAGATAAAAATTTAAAAAATACTAGGAGGGTGTTTCTCCAAACTTTTAAGTCTGTCAAATCTACTTAAAAATTGATTTCAAATCTAATTAAAAATTACTTTAGTTAAGTGTTTCTCTTTAACTTTTTTTAACTTAAAAAGTTACTTTTAAATTAAAATTATAGAAAATACTTACTTTTCAAAAATGACTTTTTCGTTTTGACCAACACAATTAAAAAACTATCTTCATATAATATTATATAATGAACAATGTATATTTTTTTAGTATTTTCAACAAATTTACAACTTAAAAAAGTAACTTAGAAATCAATTTCAGAAACACTTCGTATGCTTATAAGCAATTTAAAAATCAATTACCAGTTTGAAAAGTTTAAACAATAAAAAGGAAAGAGAAAATTATAGGAGTTGTCAACTAGTGTTTATGGACATTACAGGTGTTAAATGAAACAAAAACGAATATTATATAAAGGGCAACACATTATGTTTCAGGTATTAAGAAGAGAAGAACATAAATACTACAAGATGGGATTGGATATCTTACTCTGTTAATTAATTCCAATTTCAAAATCACCGAAGGACTCTTCTTCTACAATCATTCGGTTTCTCTTTTCTTCTACAATCAATTGCTTTTGATGTGAATCTATTTTCTTCTTTCATTCCTTACGAGGTTAAGATTTTGGAATAGGAAGTTTTATTTAGTTCCTTTTTTTATCATAGAATCCTATTTAGTTTAGGATTGTATAATACTGCATAATGTAAAATTTTTTTAATTTCAGTTTCTAAATAGGCCGAATCACCCAAATCTCACAGTTCAGGCGAATCAGAGATGGATCGGACAATTCTAAGCTCATTGTGATTCATCCCATAGATTCGTATCTATTCAAAGGTGAATCGAACAAATTCATACAATTTTGATAACTATGGGGGAGACTATTAAGTCACTAAAACTATCTAAATCATCAAGAACATGAGAGTGACGGAGATTGTTGCCCCTGTCTTTCCACTTGCCCAAGCAAGCTTTCCAGAATTACAGATAGAAGGCAATGCCACGTAAAAGTAACAAAGTGCGGGTGAGACTCTTATTTTACAGAATAGTAGACAGAAAAACTACAAACAGAATTGAGTTGCACAGAATTCAATCCAGCACCCAAACATTTCAAATCACAAAATGTGATTGAAAAATGGGCACTTCAGAAAACCTATCAACAATTTTACTAACAATCTTAAGGACTGAAAAAAAAGAACCTCATCTGCTAGATATTCCCAACACCATTTCAAAGATTCTAAAAGTATAGAAATATCAAATCAAATAGGCAAACATGCATAAAACTGACATTCAATTTTAAATTATTAGAAGAGTCGATAGCTTAAGAAAAACTAGTCATT
>CATIWQ010003001.1:0-31276 GCA_949673415.1 Euphorbia schlechtendalii
TTAGTTTGTAAAAAACAAAGAAAGTGATACAAAACTTAAATAGACCTGATATATAACAAATATTAGGTTTGGCTAATCTATACCATATTGATTCATTTCAATTTTATACAAAGCAGGTTCTTATTTAAAAAACAAAATAAGATAGTTTGAAAGGGTAATTAACATTGCATTTCATCTTTGGAATTGGAGAGTTATATTAGTTAAGAATTAACTAGTGAAGGCAAACCTTGATCCTTGTTATTCAAATTGCATGAACAAAACCAATCAATGGTATAACCAGAATCAAACCAACAAGTCACCACAGCACGCTTGAATTTAGAAAAACCAAACCTTTTGCTTTGTAATGAAAACCTTAACTACTTGTTGCATACAACACACTGGAATTTAGATTAAATTTTAATCTAATATGATAATAAAATTTCTAAAAGAGCAATATAATTGCATTTAGGTGTAGTTGAGAACAAGCCTTTTAGAAGTTCAAACAGATTCACATTACAATCTATCCAAAGTAAAATAGTTTTTGTTTAGTCTAGTTTAGCTTTGGTATTGGAAATTATGATTCAACCAATACAAGCTTTGCATATATTAAATGTTCTGCTACTGCTAGAGGCTTTTACTTGTTTTTCTTTTTCTTAATGTGTATATTACATAAATATTTGTAGCTTCACTTTATAGTCCAATTAAAGCCAGCTAAATGTAATTTGAATTAGTCAAGCCACTGCATTGACAAAACTAATTAAAAGATAATCACAATCATAACAACAACGTTTGCAAATCAAATGAGCAATGACTCTAATTTATTTTGCTCGAATTCTGACTACAAAATTCTCAATAGCTGATAATCCTTAATAAGAGGCAGTCAAGCAGGGTGAAACTCGATGTTTATAACTGATAATCCAAATATAAGATTCCAAATAGAAACACAGGGAAAGAATTCCCCTCTCAAGTAAGCCATTACAAACATGCACGACTAACATATGATTCAAACAATATTTCAATATACACAAACGGGAACAATAATTTCAATTCATAGATGAATTATTGCCTTCAACAGATAAAAAGACATCTCTTCAACTTCTTAAGTAATTTGACTTGAAAAAGGCCAGTTGTACAGTTCTATTTAGTCAATAGAAATCCAAATATAATATAATCAACCCTGTTTATAAAACAATTACATGTTCTAGGTCGCTAAAAATTCGATATTTCTCTCGAATACCACAACTAAGGCTGACGAGAGAAAGAGAAGGGTGAAAACTAGGGTTTAGGAGGAGAAACTGACCTGATAATCCTTAATAGACGACAGTGAAGCAGAGCATCTTCCCTAAACAGACAAGTAGCGACGGTGTAGCTACGACATAGGTTGAGCAGCCATGTCCATATCGGATTAAAGGAGAAGCAAATTGAAGTGCGAGCGATGAAATTGAAGTTGAGAAGAAAAGGAGAAGCAAATTGCAGTGCCAATTGAATGATGAAATTGATGAGCTGCTAGAGTGAATTTGAAGTTGGGAAACTTGAAGAGCAGCTAGCGTGAAGTTGGGAAAGTAATCGAGATACAGGCTTTTGAACTAGGCCTAGTTCAATTTATTTTTACATGACAAATTCCTCAGTATAAAAATATCTTACTTTATTTACTTTTAATTTTTTTTATTTTAATACTTCATTGGTTGCAATTATTATGTTTTAATTCCCTTCAATTACAATTGCAACGGAAATTTATAATACTCGCAATTTCCATTGCAAATTTCCCTCCATTATTTCCCGCCCATTTTTTTTGCAACGGAATTTTCAAACACTTGCAAATTCCGTTGCAAAAATCTTCAATATTTTAATTCTATTAAATCTGTGAGGGAATGCATTTTCCTTTGCAAATTCCGATGTAAGCTACTGGTTTTGCAACGGAAAAAATTCCATTGCAAGCTTTCCGTTGCAAATTACGAATTTTCTTGTATTGATTAATTATTGAAATAATGTAACTTAGATTATTTGTTTGATATCAGATTATTAAAAATATTAGTATTTGACAAGTTTTTAAAAAATCCGGTTCAATCGTTGATTTAATCCAGTTGAACTTTAAATCCTTAAACTACCCTCATCACCGGTTCAATGACCGGTCCAATCTGAAAGCCATGCTTATAAGATAATTTTAACTTAATGGTTAAGCAGTGAAGTGTTTCTCATTCAGTTTCTAAACTTAAAAGTTCATTTTAAAAGTTACTTTCCACTTATTTCATTAAAAAGAACTTTTAAGAAGAAGTTAAAAAAGATAAGTTTTGAGAAACATCCCTAAATTTACTCTAATTTTTTGACATTAGTACATATATAAAATATTCATATTTTTTAAAAAATACTGTAATATATTTCGGAGGATATTCAACATTTATCAAACATACTCCCAAACGGTTAAAGTGGTAGACCCTAACTCTCATTAATTAATTTTAGGACCCATAAATATATTTTTTTACGAAGAAATCTTCCAAATACTAAATATTTATGTGATAGGGGCTTACATTGTCTAGAAGCGTTGAACTTATATAGTCCTTCAGTGATAGGTCTTGTTTGGAAATTAATATTAGTATATTTGAATTAAAAATAGTATTTGTTGTTAATTATTTGATAGTTTTTTATTTTTGAAATATCTAAACCAATTATTTTATACTTGTAAATCAAAATTTGAATTTATGTAGTCAACAAAGCCGAGAGATAAAACATACCGAGAAAATTAAAATTATTTCTGACAATTTCCTTTTAAACATGGACATAAATCATATTATATCAATTCTTTTTAATATTACTATGTTATATACATGTTTCTCAAACCTTTTACTAAAATGATGAATTCAGACCCACCCATATTTAAGAGTTCCGGGTTTAGATTGAGCTTTGATTTGTATATACGAAGTCATTTTCAGATTATTTCACACGCCCCCTGAATAATTGTTTAGCTGGTTAAAATGAGTTCTACCATGTCATCAATAGACCTATTTCCGTTGTTGACGCTTATATTTTTATTAAGCTTTACTTGAACTTGTTAAAGTTCAAAGTTTTATGCTTGAGATCGTACGATGAATAATTTTATTTATTGTTTAATTAATAATTTGAAATTTCATATTTAGTTTATATATTTTAAAATTGAGTACTGTTTTTTTCTATTTAATTCACCTAAAAATTAAAGAAAAATTTATTTATAAATCCGTGAGCCAAGTTTTTGAATGAGCTCATAAATCTACCCAAAACTTGAAATTCTAAAATTGAATCGGAAATATTTGAATTGATATTTTTAATAAAGATTCGACTATAAAGGAAAAAGAAGCCTATACAGCTTTTGAAAGTTAAACTTAAGTGAACTTATTTTAATGTAAATTTAAAACTAGACATAGCTGAACTTGACTGAACTCAACTTAATTAAATTGTAATTGAAGAAAACAGACATATCCGAATGGTAAAATTAAGAAAAAAAATCAACAAAATATTTAAAATAATCTTTTTAAAGAAAAAAGAAAGTAAAAATGGCGGAGTTGCTTCTAGAAATAAATGCGACCCAACCAGAGCCACCATCTCCAGATACTCTTCCTTTTCCTTTCTCTCTTTGACCCATTGTTCCTTTAGCCTACAAATATGACTGCTCCCTTCTCATTGTCTCGCAGCTTCTTCTTCTTCTTCTTCTATCCTAACTTCGTTCTCATTTGACCTAACACACTACTACATTTCTCTAATCAATTTTTCTCTGCCGCCTAAAGATTGTTCCTTTTCTGCTCCGGTTCTCAGGTACATTCATCGCTTTCTCCCTCTTTTCTGTTTTCTCTCATTTTGATTCCCCTTTTTTAACGCTTCTATTCAATTAATGCCTTGATTGATCCGTAGATTTTGCCTGTAATTTGTTGTTTTTCAGTCTTATGACTTGGTTGACTTTTAGTTCAATTTTCTCTCTAATCCCTCTGTATTATCAAATAACTATGGGAATCAGCTCGGAGTTTCTGAATTTGAATTCTATATTGGCTTCTGGGTTTTTGTTTGTTTGTTTGTTTGTTGATTTTGATGTTCTTCTTGTTGTTATATCAATTGGTGTGGTGTGGGGTCTATTCTGCTTTGTTTTGAGCTGTTAGATTTTAACATTTTAGCAGATCACCAAATTGGGTTCTTTTCATTTGATTGGGTCTTTTCTGTTGTTCTATTATTAGGGACTTTCATTTGAAGCTTGTTTTGGAGGCATAGTTTCTCCATGGTGAGCTTTTGAATAAAGACTTGCTCAAAAATCTGCAGCTATATTGTATTGTTGTGTTTTGACCTTTGAATATTGTTGTTCTTACCAGGGTGAGGCTCCAACTTTCATTCCTGATGATCTACGGAATGTGCACCTGAAATGTGAAGATTTTGAAACAGCAGTTACTATCCAAGATAAAACTGTATGTATGAGTTCACTAAACTGTTTCTGTGTTTCTGTGTTTAGGCCAGTTTGGCCATGTTTTCCCAAGCTCATTCTCTGAAAAGCTTCATTTTCAAATTTTTCCGGTAAGCAACGAAGTCTATTTTTGAGAAAACTCCTAATTTAATAATTATGAAGGACCAAAATGTGTTATTCAAAGTCAAAATATGTAATTCTATAAAAAGTTTGTGAGACCGACTTATTATGACAATAGCTTGAAAAACAATACTAAACTTGCTCTTAATCTGCTGAATGACTTTGCTAATCACGAAGTTGTAAATTGGTGTTTCTTTGTAGTATGTGATTGGCAGTATTGAGAACGGAAATGGATCTCGGTTGTCTTTTGGAGTTCGAGTTTTCGACAAAACTTCGGGGAACTGGTAAGCTTATGCCACTTTATATCATTTTATGCAATTGTTCTCAAATTAATCTATTTGAGCCGTTATATTGAGGTCCTGTAAATTCAAATTCTTAGGATATCCCCAGTTGTGCTAGGAAAAGAACCGAAGCCATGTAAAGGCTACTCAGCAGTTCCATTGAATGATAGAATTTTGATCATAAAAAAAGGATCCACTCGAGACGACTGCATTTGGTTTCTCGAGGTTCGTACTTTGAAAATAGAAAAAATTCATTAGAAAGAATCGATTTTTATCTGAATAAACCTATTTTGTATTGTTTGCAGACAGATTCTCATTATGTTAGGGAGCAAAAGCATAATTTTGGGGCGGAAGTCGTTGCGTGGAGTAGGGGCGTGGTTGGGAATAGGCAGAAGCCGATTGTGATAAGCGGTCCTTCTGGAGTAGGTAAGGGAACATTGATTACAATGCTCATGAAGGAATTCCCGACCATGTTCGGATTTTCGGTAAGCCACACTACCCGTGCCCCGAGAAACATGGAGAAAGATGGGGTCCACTACCATTTCACCGAGAGAAGTGTCATGGAGAAAGATATCGAAGGCGGGAAATTTCTCGAGTTTGCCCGTGTTCATGGAAACCTCTATGGGACGAGTATCGAAGCTGTTGAGGCGGTGGCCGATGATGGGAAGGTAATTACCTAGCCATCTTATCGATTGCTTTGATGTGCGAATTTATTGAGAATAAAATTTTTTTTGTTAATATCGTAAATTCTATTTTTTCGGGTCATAGAGATGTATTCTTGACATCGATGTGCAAGGAGCAAGGTCCGTGAAGGCTAGCTCCGTCGATGCGGTTTTCGTTTTCGTGTGTCCACCCTCAATGGAAGAGCTCGAGAAGCGGTTGCGTGCAAGGTTAGTCTAATATTTCCTTCAATTCTAGCCATTGGATTGATAATCAGTGAATCGAATTAAATATTAACAATGGGCCCACAACAACGGGCCCGCCAAAGAGAATTGTTAGATCTGATCTATTGATTTTCAATCCAGTGGTCAGGATTTATGAAAATTTTTTAAAATTTAGAGAACTGATTCATATTCGTTTTTGTAGGGGGACCGAGGCCGAAGAACAGATACTTAAACGACTCAGAAACGCATATGCGGAAATCGAACAAGGAAAATCAGCAGGCATCTTCGAACACGTTTTGTACAATGATAATCTCGATGATTGCTACGAGAATCTCAAGGTAAAAAACGTTTCTTGCATTTTACTTTTCGTTTTAAATAATTGTCTAATTGTTCCTCTTATTTTGGTATAGAAACTGCTGGGACTTGATGGAAATACCGTGTCTGCCCCGACTACATGTAATAATTCGACTATTGTCATATTGCTGTTATACATTCTATTTGTTAGAGAATGTTGTTAATTCGCGTATTTTTCGATTCAGCATCAGAAGAAATTGTTCTCCCTGAGGAGCTGTCAATATCGAAAATCGATAACAAAGTCGTCATAAATTGCGGAAGTCCGGAACTAGAGAAACCATCAAAGGGCTTGTGAGTTTCATAGTCTTTCATGATTTTCATATCTCTCTGTCGATTATATTATCGAGATTTTTATGGCGAAAAGTCACTGAATATTTTGTTGACTTGCATTTTGATTGAGCAGGATTGTATTGGACATATCGTCGCTCAAAGGTGGGGCCCCGGGGCGAACTAGGGGACTCAATGTTCATACTATTGAGTCGTTTTCAGATGGGTTTAATGAGATCAATGGACTAAGCTAACGACTGGAGCTTCCATGTACGCTAGCTAACTTGGTTCGGTTCGTCAAGTTAATAATTTCTTCAATCTTTCCCTAGTTATTTTTCGAAAACAAGTGATGATGTCGAAAGCTCTATTTATTGGTTCATATTGTTCTAAATTTTATTTATTTAATCATTCTTTACATTGTTTAAGAAAGGAAATACTTGGAATAACAATTGAACCAGTGTTTTATTAATTTGTGGGGGTTCTGTGATATAACATGGTAAAAGACATTTTAAAGATATGCTCGATGCGTGTTGAAAATATGAGCGAGGATATTGGTTGGTGGGAAGAGAAAAAGGAAAACACTAGGAAAAAGGGTAAATAACCTCCCTAATTTTTATTAATGTTATATTTTCATATATTTTGTTTCTATTTAATTATAACTTCATTCTGTTGAATTTTATTACTTTTCCTTCAAAAAACTTCCATATTGATAAAATTATCCTCATCTTCTTTGTTTTTTACAGTTAACTTATTTTTTTGCCAATTTCTAATGCATATTAAAATAACTAAATACTTTCATTATCTCTCCACTTTCATCTCTTAAATAACATGTGCCCAAAATTTGATGTCAAATGCTTGTATATTAATCTAATTTGTTATTATTAATTTTCTCATTCGGGTAAAAAATTTATCAGAAACAAAGCCATAATAGTTAATTAACATTATTTTTCAAATACTCCAGTTAATTGATTTCTTTTTTTTTTTATTTTCAAATGAGAAGGAACAAAACAAAATTCAGGTCCATCAACATGATTTCTTTCAATAATACCCTTAATCCTCAGTTCATAACATTTTTATTTGATTTTTGATTTTATATTTATCAATGGCTAAGGAAAAAATAAAGATCATTAGTGAGAATGAATAAAAACGTCGTTCTTAAATATTTAGACTTGAAGCATAGATGATTTTCTGTTCTTATAGAACTTGATTGTATTGATTTAACGTCAAACTTGGTAATTGGAAATGAAATTGCACAAAAATTATTAAGCTCGATTGGAGGAAAATAAAAATTGCTAATTAAAATTATTGAAATTGAATAAAGAAAGAAATGAAGTTTGGTTTGTTTAATCTCAGTAAAAAGCAAAAATAATGGGAATGAAATAATCATTATGAAGAAGATTACTAACGTGCATTATTGTAATGTAATTGACCATCAATTCGTTGATTCAAATTATATATTTACAAACTGAATTAACAGAATAAAGTAAGTCGATGGAAAAGTGATAAAAAGGTTTTAGTTAAAGAAAACAAAACATAAAGATTTATAAATTATATTAACTTCAAAGAAATACATGTTAGAATTATTTACTTAGAAAAAAAGTGACTAATCTTTTTTAAAATTGCTTTTGTTGGGTTTGGGTTGGTGCTTGTAAAAGTGTGAATACAATATGTGTGCTTGTAACTTTATTGAAGTAAGATCATTCAACCGAGAGAAAGAGAGAGGTAGAGAACAAATAGAGAGAAATCATTATCATTGAAGAAGAAGATGAACAAAATCGTTGATTAGTTTAGAGCTATTTTCAGCTCTTTATACAATCAGTATATCAGTTATTAGAACCTGAAATGGCTATTCTATCCTTATAGTCTAACGACTACTTTCCTTTATAACTTAAACTAAGTATAAATAAGTATAGTTGACATCCCCCCAAGCTGAGCATCATGAAATTGCCAGAAGTTGCAGTTTGTCCAACTGTTTATTGTATTCCGGAGTATGAAGAGCTTTGGTTAACATATCTGCCAATTGATTTTTTGTTGTTACCGCCATTAAATGAATGATGCCAGCTTATTCATCGATGTCCAATCTCAATGAAACTATGACTAGGGATATTTAAACTATTTATAGTGACATGTCACATAACTCCCACTATGTCCACAGACTTTTAAGTTATGAAGTAGTCACGGACTTTGTCTTATCAATGCACATATACATATTTAATACTATACATATATGATACCAGTGAGATACATAAATAAAATGAAAGCACGGATAAGCAACAAAGATGCCTTAATTATTATTAATAATAATTCGAAATTGTTTGTACATTATGGTTAATAAAGATATATCGCCCTAATTGCCTCTAGGGCATACATCATGTCTAACAGCTCCAAGAGCAATACTGCGCTTAATAATAGAAACCGGAGGAGGACCGGAGTCGCAATCCGAACCGGAAGAGAAGTTGGACGCAGTGGGAGTGGGAGGAATGGAATCAGAGAGATTGAGAAGATGATTAAGGATGGAATCAGAATCGGAGGAGGTGAAATGGGAGAAGAATGTGGATTGGAGATCTATGGGAGGATGTAATAGGTTAGATTGAGAAGAGGATTAAGGATGTAATTGGAATAGGAGGAGGTGAAATTGGAGAAGAAGGTGGATTGGAGATTTCTGGGAGGAATGGAATCGGAGAGAATGAGAAGAGGATTAAGGATGTAATCAGAATCAGAGGAGGTGAAATTGGAGAAGAATGTGGATTGGATATCTCGGGAAGGATGTGATCAAAGAGATTGAGAAGAAGATTAAGGATGTAATCGAAATCGAAGGAGGTGAAATTGAAGAGAATCCGCGGGCTAGGAGAGTGTTGGACTTGATAGCTTGTGTGACCATACAAGTGAGGTTGAGACCATCTAACACAAAATCAATAGGCTTGTATTAAGGCCCAATATTCTCCACTTATATATCACTCATTTTCCTTTATTGTTTTTGATGTGGGATAACCCCAACATTTCCAACACTCCACCTCAAGTACAACTGGGCCTTGAGCAGTTGCCACTTGCCAAACATTTCTTAACCTATCTATTTGAGGCTCAAGGTCAACAATGAGTCTAGTCTCTTCGCTAGTCCAATTCCACAAGGGCTTAGAACTCGAACCCAGGATCTTTTGGCTGTTGAGCCTTTCTCTCGCTCTGATACCATGTAGAGAATCCATGGGCTGGGAGAGGGTTGGACTCGATAGCTTGTGTGAGCATATAAGTGGAGTTGAGCCCATCTAATACAAAACCAATTGGCTTATGTTAAGGCCCAATCTTCTAGTTTCCCCTAAAAAACATCAAAAAGATCAAAATTTGTTCCACGACTCCAACTTCGAGAAACTAGAAATGTAGTCCAAATCTACTCTCCCGTCCATCGCGACACCAACAGAATCAAAAAATCCCGAATCGGTATCCGCTCTCACATGCTGATGATCTAACAAAAATGTCATTATATCAAAAATCGAAAAACACACCAACCGATTCCCAAGCCATTACGGCTCCAGCTTAAAAACCACCGACACCTCCAGCAGCGAAGAGTCACAAAACCGAACTCCGATCAGCTGTTGCACCACTTACCAAAATTCCTCAGGATCTACAATTATAAAAGTAGTTTGAGAATAATTAGAAGCGTGCGATTTCATCTTTTTAACTTTACCGGTAGCTCCAAGAGCGGTATTGCGCTTAACAATAGAAACCGAAGGAGGAGGAGGACAGGAGTCGCGATCTAAACCGACAGAGAAGTTGGATGCGGTGGGAGTGGGAGGAATGGAATCGGAGAGATTAAGAAGAGGATTTAGGATGGAATTGGAATCTGAGGAGGTGAAATGGGAGAAGAATGTGGATTGAGATCTCTGGGAGTAATGTAAATGGAGAGATTGAGAAGATGATTAAGGATGTAATCGGAATAGGAGGAGGTGAAATTGGAGAAGAAGGTGGATTAGAGATCTCTGGGAGGAACGAAATCAGAGAGAATGAGAAGAGGATTAAGGATGTAATCGGAATCAGAGGAGGTGAAATTGGAGAAGAATGTAGATTGGATATCTAGGGGAGGAATGTAATCAAAGAGATTGAGAAGAGGATTAAGGTTATAATCGAAATAGGAGGAGGTTAAATTGTAGAGAATCAGTGGACCGGGAAAGTGTTGGACTCGATAGCTTATGTGACCATACAAGTAGGGTTGAGCCTATTTAACACAAAACCAATAGGCTTGTGTTAAGGTCAATATTCTCTACTTATGTATCACTCATTTTTCTTCATTATTTCCAATGTGTGATAAACCCATCATCTCAAACACTCCCCCTCAAGTGCAACTAGGCCTCGACCATTCACCACTTGCCAAACATTCCTTGGCCTATCAATCTGAGGCTTAAGGTCAACAACAGGCCTAGTATCTCCACTAGCCCAAATCCACCAGGGTGTCAAACTCGAACCCAGGATCTTCTAGCTGTCAAGCCTTTCTCTCACTTTGATACCATGCATAGAATCTGAGGGCCAGGAGAGTGTTGGACTCAATAGCTTGTGTGAGCATATAAGTGGTGTGGAGCCCATCTAAGATAAACCCAATTGGCTTGTGTTAAGGCCTAATCTTCTAGTTTCCCCCAAAAAACATAAAAAAGATTAAAATCAATCCCACGACTCCAACTTCGGGAGAAATGTAATCCAAATCTACTCTCTACTTCGTCGCGGCACCGACGGAGTAAAAAATCCCAAACTGGTATCACCCCCACCTGCTGATGATCTAACAAAAATGTTGATGTATCAAGAATCAGAAAACACACCAACCGATTCTCAAGCCTCTATGGATCCGGCTTGAAAACCATCAATACCTCCAGCAACGGAGCGTCACAAAACCAAACTCCGATCAGCTGTTTCCCCACTTATCGAAAGTTCTCAGGATTTACAGTTATAAAAGTAGTCTGAGAATAATCAGAAGCGTGCACCGGTAGCTTTAAGAGTAGTATTGCGCTTAATAATATACACCGAAGGAGGAGGAGGATCGTAGTCACGATTTGAACCGGCAGAGAAGTTGGATGCTGTGGGAGTGGGAGGAATGGAATCAAAGAGATTAAGAAGAGGATTAAGGATGGAATTGGAATCGAAGGAGGTGAAATGGGAGAAGAATGAGGATTGAGATCTCTGGGAGGAATGTAAAAGAAGAGATTGAGAAGAGGATTAAGGATGTAATTAGAATAGGAGGAGGTGAATTTGGAGAAGAAGGTGGATTAGAGATCTCCGAGAGGAACGAAATCGGAGAGAATTAGAAGAGGATTAAGGATGTAATCGGAATTAGAGGAGGTGAAATTGGAGAAGAATGTAGATTGGATATCTCGGGGAGGAATGTAATCAAAGAGATTGAGAAAAGGATTAAGGATGTAATCGGAATCAGAGGAGGTGAAATTGTAGAGAATCCGTGGGCCGGGAAAGTATTGGACGCGATAGCTTGTGTGGGCATACAAGTGGGATTGAGCCCATCTAACACAAAACCAATTGACTTGTGTTAAGGCTAATCTTCTTCGCTTATATATCACTCATTTTCCTTTATTATTTCTGATGTGGGATAACCCCATCATCTCAAACACTCCCCCTCAACCAGTTACCACTTGCCAAACATTTCTTGGCCTATTAATCTGAGGCTCAATGTCAATAACAGGCCTAGTCTCTCCGCTAGCCCAATTCCACCAGGGTTTCAAACTCGAACCTAAGATCTTCTGGTTGTCAAGCATTTCTCTCGCTTTGATACCATGTAGAGAATTCGAGGGCCGGGAGAGTGTTGGACTCAATAGTTTGTGAAAGCATGTAAGTCATGTTGAGCCCATCTAACATAAAATCAATTGGCTTGTGTTAAGGCCTAATCTTCTAGTTTCCCCCAAGAACATCAAAATGATCAAAATCAATCCCATGACTCCAACTTTGGGAAACTAAAAATGTAATCCAAATATACTCTCTCCTCCGTCGTGCTACCGACCGGAGAAAACAATCCCGAACTAGTATTCACCCCCATCTACCAATGATCTAACAAAAACACCAATGTATCAAGAATCGGAAAACACATCAATCGATTCCCAAGCCTCTACGGCTCCGACTTAAAAACCACCGACACCTCTAGTAGCAGAGCATCACAAAACCGAACTCTGTTCAGCTATTGCACCACTTACTGGAAGTTCTCAGGATCTACAGTTATAAAAGTAGTATGAGAATAATTAGAGTGTGTGATTTCCTCTTTTTAACTTTATCAGTAGCTCCAAGAGTAGTACTGCACTTCATAATAGAAACTGAAGGAGGAGGACCGGAGTCGCTATCTAAATCGGTAGAGAAGTTAGATGCGGTGGGAGTGGGAGGAACGGAATCGGAGTGATTGAGAAGAGGATTAAGGATGGAATCGGAATCAGAGGAGGTGAAATGGGAGAAGAATGTGGATTGGAGATCTCTGTGAGGAATGTAATCGAAGAGATTGAGAAGAGTATTAATGATGTAATCAGAATTAGAGGAGGTGAAATTGGAGAAGAAGGTGGATTGGGGATCTCCGAGAGAAATGGAATCAGAGAGAATGAGAAGAGGATTAAGGATGTAATCGGAACCAAAGGAGGTGAAATTGGAGAAGAATGTGGATTGGATATATCGGGGAGTAATGTAATTAAAGAGATTGAGAAAGGATGTAATTGGAATCGGAGGAAGTGAAATTGTAGAGAATTTGTGGGTTGGGAAAGTGTTGGACTCGATAGCTTGTATGAGCATACAAGTGGGGTTGAGCCCATCTAATAGAAAATCAATTGACTTGTGTTAAGCTTAATCTTCACCAATTATATATCACTCATTTTCTTTTATTATTTTCAATGTGGGATAACCCCAACATTTCCAACACATGTAGCCAAACATCAAGAGTTCAAATAGGAGTTCAGCATGTTCAGTAGTATAGTAACTTAGGCTAGGTAAATATATCAAGATTTTCATATTTCACCATCTCACATCATAACAGCTAATGACCATGGAAAATGAACTTTGGAACATCAAAAAAATTAAGAAAACTCATTAAGAAAAGGCCAAACAATTAGAATTGCTTATCATGGTTGTAAGAATTAGATAATGAAGTTATCGCCAATTAGGCAAAGACTTACCTTTTAGAACTGCAGCTGAGGCGATAATACGATGAGGGATGAAGCTATGTTATGTTCGTACGTGCCATTGTGTCAAAATGCTCGAATTTGGACAATTCTGGAGTCTCTTTCAGGTGGAAACGAGATTCTAAACATGACTCGTTGTTTATCCATGATCCTGATTACTTCATGATTCTAAAAGGGAAAACAACTCAGTATTACTAAGTGTTTATTTAAGTTATGGCTTAGAGTAAGAAAAGCTAAGCCTAGTATTACATAGTTTATAAAGGTATAGACTCAGCTGTGCTGAGTAAGCTTTTTATGATTAAAGCTTAGTTTGTTTTGATACTTAGAGAAATACTTGACACATATGCGTTCAACAGTTTCTGTGAGAAATGGAATATCCCTTTGCTGCTTTTCAGGAGAAAAGGTGCTGAAATTAAAGAAGATATTCAAGTGATCCTCACATCCACAAGGTGTCAGTAAGGAATGTTAGAGATTCCTCACTAAAGTCCAAGATAAAAGTAATCCTCTGATATGCACCGTTTCTCAATGTCTCTGCGCAACTCTGCAACATCAGCAAATTAACGAATTGCAGAATTTCACATTTCAAATCGCGCACCTCTCTAACAGATTAATCTCACGCTTCCACGTTCAAAATCTCTATCATTAAACTTCCTGGAATTTGTTTCAAACAGGAAAATTCGAAAGATTTGAAGAGAAGAGAAATTGAGAAAACTGTTAGGATTAGAAGTTTGCAACGGTTACTTCCAAGACCTTCAACTATAAATAGAAGATTGAAGCAGACGTTCAAACTTGGTGAATCCGCTCGAATCTCTCTAAGGGCTGAAACTCTCTTCAAATACTCTCGGCTTTCAGAAGTTCCAAATCAAGCAATCAACAAACACAACTTGTATATATCTGTTTGTAATAGAGAGAATAACACTTAAGATTTAACATTGTAAATGATTCAAAGATTCTATAAGTTGAATTCCTCTAATGGCATTTTCTTTGAGAAATTTGAGTGTTAGTTTAGGAAGGGTATCTAAATTGAGTTTGAAAGATAGTTAGAAAGGAAGGTACTTTATCTAATGTCTTCTACCCGCTGTAAAGGCTTCTCCGCCTAAGGAAGGAACGAGTCACCAGTGAATTAAAGTTTTGAAAGGAATCTAGGGACTGGAGGTAGGCTAGGGGCCGAACCAGGATAAATCTCAGGTGTAAAAGTTCTAACCTTGCTTATTTGCCTTTATCGCGCCAGATCTCATTCATCATTCTTTCTATATTATTTGTTTTTCCTGAAAACCAATTCTAGCTGAGTAGAGTACTCAGCAAGAAATTGAAGATAAGCTGCGCCAGCAAAGCTGAGTAGTTTATAATTTTTAAACCCAGCTTAGCACGATAAACTCAACACACATCTAAAAACATAACTTGGTAAACGAATTTTTACAAATCTTAATAAGAAACCAAAAATTGCATTCACCCTCCTCTACTGTTATTTTAAGCCGTTTAGGACCAACAGTTTTCATTCACTTCATAACTTATTTCCTATTCCTTTATCTTCATTTTTCCTTGAAAAAAATAACATTTTTTATTCATTTGCTAATGGAGATTTTTCTCTCATGTCATCGAATGAAGAAGCACACATGATCACTAAGTTATTAGCTTCAAAATTTCAAGAAAATCAAAATGATATAATGGAAATAATATCTAACATGCAAAGTAGCATTACATCACATGGTGATTGTGTGAAAGTTCACAATGTAAACTATCATGATAGTGATAGAGAAGGATCATATTTAAGAACGTAATTGATTATTTCTGCAATAATCCTACACACAAAGATGATACATTTCGAAGAAGGTAGAGAATGCATCACGACTTATCAATTTATCTCAACGCCCCCATAAATTGATCATGCTCGCATTTGAATCATATGCAAGTCCTAAAGCAGAAAGCAATGGTGCATTTAAAATGTTGCAGCAGTTTCAGTAACATTGGTCACCTTATAACCCGACTGGTCGGAATGAAAAAACCTGGGCTCAATGACATGAACGACTAGATGGTACTAAAACATACTATGTATGTGAGCCACTAAAAACTCATTGACCTTGTCAGTTGGACTGGTGACCCGACTACTTAGGTGCGAGTTAACGGATCAAATATAAATTATATTGTTTAATGTCTTTATAAAAATCCAATAAATCCTCACCTTTAAAGTCTAACAATTTAAATGTTTAATGAAGTTAATTTCAATGACTCTCTTACTCTTTTTTCTCCATTTTTTCACAATTTGTAAAGTAAAACTAGACCTGTTCGTTGACTGAGAAGGGTTGGGCGAACCAGAATTTGTTAGGATTTTGACCAAAAACATCAATCCAATCTCATACTTTAGAATTTCGGATTAAGGTTGGTCCGAGACTAAGCTTACGAGATCATTCGCAAGCCCGACCCACGATTTATGAATATTTTTTATTTTAAAATTATAGTAGAATAAACGAAAAAAACAATAAAATAGACAAAAATGTATCAAAAAATTTTCAAATAATTGTATTATTTACTTGAAATATTTAATATTTATTAATATAAATTGTAGTGAATTATAAAAGTTTAACAGGAAAAAATATAAGAAATTTTTTTATTATTAAATTTAATACACAAATATATAATAAATACAGTTATTATTCACCGGGTTGAGATCGGGTTGGACTCGAGTATTTACATAAAATACCAAACCCGACTCATAAAACTTCGGGCTCAGACCAGACTTAGTAAAAATATGAGAGTAGAAGCTCGGACCAACGAAATAAACAAGTCTAGGTGTAATGCTCAATTAGTGTTGGGCAAATTTAATAAAAGTAACTCGTGTTTCGACCATTTTCGAAAAGTTTCCTATGATATTATGGGTCGCAAGATGAAATATGAAGTTTTGCACCATTACCATGTAAGGGATATTTTGCTAACATCGTCAAAATTGATTACGTGAGAGGTTAAAATGGGAAATTCTTCTCCTTCTTTCTCTTTGCTTCGAATCCTTAAACCCAAGAAGATCAATTCAATTTTCAAATTTCAACCAAATCGCACGGAAAAATCATCAATCAAAGTAAACTGATGAATTCCTGCTGAAATCTCCAACTACTCCATCGAGGAATTCCTCATTCGACGTCGTTCTGAGAAGCAGCACCAACAAACGAGCAAAGCAGAGAGTATCGATAAGGTTTCTTTGGTTGTTAAATGGGATAAGCCTTTTGACAAAAAGGGTCAAGGAAATCATCCCATAAAGAAATTGAAGTTTATTAATTTTGAGGACGTTACCTCTGTTTTCATGTTACAAAGACAGAGCAACATCACAGTTGCCAAAAATTTCAGCATTTCTCAACACAAACCATCTGTTGCTGTTATAATAAACAAGAAACGAGGCTGTCAACCGAATTTCATTGTTAAAAGTCTTGTTCTCTGATGCTAAACAACCACGCCCAGAGCTACCTCTGCTAAGAGTTCAAGTTCAAATCCTTTGTTAAATAAATGAAGTAAGATCGAGAGATCTATTGGAATAATGGAAGAAATTTCAGTTTTGCAGAGTTGATGAAATTAGTTGATGAAATGGGTTTATGTTAGGATTTGAAGAGGTGAGGGATGAAAATTTTTTGATTTTCTTAAACGCCCTTATATCACGTTATCATTTTTAACAAATTTAGTAAAAATATTTTTTAATTGCTAACGGTGCTAGGTTACAAACCCCTTTTGGCTCAATTTTTAAATTGATCAAAATCACAAAATAAACATTTTAAATTTACCCATTAGTTAGTTTTAGGAGTACCTACTTTTTTTATAAGCGTATAAATAATGGTTTTAAAAATTTAATAGTCAAATTTATATACAATATGGAAAACAATAATTTTTAATTTTATTTGAATATCGATTATCATGTAGTAATTACGCTTTATACTTTGCTTCTTTTTTTATTTTTTGTTATTACTTTTTTTATCATGTATTAAATTAACTTTTTTAAATTTTTTATATAAAAATTAGTTTTCCTGTTAATAAATAAATAATGAAAATTATATGTAAACATTATAACTTCAAAAAATCGAATAAGTGTCAAATAAATGTTTGTTGCATATAATTTCATACTGTAAATATAGAAAATAATAAATTTTAACATGTATAGTCTACCATTGCTAGTCCACCCATTGCTAGTCCACCCTTGACCCTCTACCTTCATTGATTTATCGGAACAGGCCAGGCCAAGTTTGAGTGTTTGAAAACCATGGTATAAACAACATTCTTAGCAAGCTTCTTCACAACCTCTTGACGTTCTCATAGCATGTATATAGCGGGATTCGTGACGCTTAGGCTGAACAAATAAGAAGAGAAGAGACAATTTTGTTCATCTTTTTGCTCGTGAAAAATAACAGTTAGAAAATTCTAAGGACGTGGATTTACCTTCGAAAACTATTTTCGAAGAAACACCTTTGACAAAGGAACAAATTTAAGTGGTTCCACCATTCAAGAATGGATATGGCTAGGAAATACCTATTTTATATAGGGATGACATTGTGGATCAGGAGAATGTTAGACTTGATAGCTAGAATGAACATACAAATGGGATTGAGCTCATGTAACACAAAATCAATTAACTTTTGTTAAGGCTCAATCTACTTCACTTATATACTACTTATTATTAAATAATATTACAAATGTGGGATAATCCCAACATTCCTCCTCAAGTGCAACTGGGTTTGGACCATTTGTCCATCAAAGTCAACACACGAACCCAGGATCTCGGCTATCAGAAGTAAACATATAATTGCGGTTGAGCCGATCTAACACAAAACCAATTGGTGTTAAGGTCCAATTTACTCCACTTATATGCTACTCATTATTCATATTTATTATCGATGTGGGATATTCCCAACATCTCCAACATACAATGGGCTTGATCTGACCCAAATTTTCGTCAATTCAATGCTCGCACAAGCATCAAAGTGATGAAATTCTTGTTCAGTTCCAAGCTCATTGTCACCGCTAATTATATAGCATAGTTCGAACAACGGGCATCAGACAGCTGCAAATTGAAATGGCAAACCGATATAAGATCTTGGAAATTTTGACAGTCCAGAATTCAACACAAAACAACCAGAAAACCGAGTAAACTATATCAATTCGCTAGCTATGTAAAATAGATTCATTTGCTGCAAAAATCGAAATGGGAAACTACACAGAAAATTGTAAAAGAGCTGCAACAAATCTACATGAAAGGTATCTATCCAGTGCCTTAGTACAAGTTTCAGTAGTTGAAGAAAGCATTTTAAATGCCAGAATTAGACTTCCGAATCTGCAATTTCAGTTTCGATTGCGCAAGAAACCTGAGTTTATATTTTCCGTCAAAAAAAAAATTATCGAAGATCTTAAGTCTTTTTCACATGCGATGAATTTCTATCAGAGTAAAGCTCATTACCTGCATATTTAGCTGCATTCTGATGCAAAACGATGATCATTTTTACAGTAAAAAAATGTGCAATCATGTTCTCGCATATCTCCAGCTATAATATTTTTAATGCAAGAAAGTCCACAAATCAGCTTAAAACAAAACCAGCTATTCTGGTAATCCATTAATGATTAGATATGCAAACAAACATCAGTTGAATCCTTCTACAACACTTCCTTTCCCATTTTGGGAACCAAAAAAGGCAGCATCATGTCTATATATCACAACTACAGTCAAAATAGATTTCGGTCAGTCCATCATTACAATCCCGATTCTCTCGTCTTCCACCGTTAAAACCCTACAATCAAACGGCGGTGGCGGAGGATCGACGGTCAAAGTTCCTTCCAACACCTTCACGACCTCAACCATCGACGGCCTCATTCGCTCGTCTTCTTGAAGGCACCAAAACGCAATTCTCAACATCCGCTCAAGTTCCCGCAAATCCGCCACGTCAGCGATTCTCTTGTCCAAAGCTCTCTCCGACCTCCCTTCCACCCACTCCTTATAGGCCCACTCGCACGTGTCATCGACCTCGCGAAACCCGCTCACGAGCATCAGCACGATCTTGCCGAAATCCGCCACGTCTTTCTCGGGCCGGGTTTCCCGCATCCCGAACTCACCCACTTTGGCCTCGAGATTCTTGTCCAGCACAACATTCTCGCACTTCAGGTTCCCGTGGCTAACAAATTCTCGGCATCCCGTGTGGAGATAACACACGGCTCTCGCGACACCTAAGCAAATCTCGACTCGTTTTCTCCACGTCAATTTTTTGCTCAGCTCGTCGTCTTTCAGGTACTTGTCCAAAGAGTCGTTTTTTACGTACTCGTAGACCAGAACTCGCTCGCCCATTTCGCAGCAGTAGCCGTTGAGTTTTACCAGGTTCTTGTGATGGACGGTTCCAATTCGCGACATCGCAGCTCGGAATTTTCGTTCTTCGATCGTTTTTTCAGAATCTTTGACCGCTACTGGGTGATGATTCGGCAGCACACCTCTGTACATGTTCGGCCCAATTTGATGCTTGAAATTTCCCGTGATTTCTTGGATTTCGGCAAACGTTAACATCATCAAGCCCTTCGAATTACTCCCCATGTAGGCCAAGGCAGCTTTTTCCCTCATCGATCGTCTTCTTCTAAATACATAGCAGCCGAGTAGTAACTGGAGTACAGCAAAGAGAACGAAAGTACCAGAGGCAGCTCCGACTAAGCAAGAAACGCACAACCCGTTCGATCTTGTTCCTCGAGATTGCACCGAAGAAGAGCTTCTAAAACGGGGATCGGCAGCTAAGGGGTCAGAGCAAGTCTTAACGAAGGAAACCGAGCTTAAAGAGGGTTCTGAATATCCCGACAAATACTCGGTTTTTTTCAACCAGCATTCGCCAGTTCCGTCGTTGGCGAAAGTAGCGGCAGAGCAAGCTGGATCGCTGGCGCATAAATTCATACACTGGTTTAGACTAATGTGGATGACCGTCCCTTTCGGTGGATACACCTCGTAAAGATACGTATGCTCGAAAGTCTCCATAGTCGAACCAGAATCGCAACTCTGCGAGAAACATACGGAGTTAGGGTCAAAAGTTGTCATCTTTGACGGGCATTGACATTCGGGGGAGCCCGAGGCATTAAAAACGCAAATTCCATGATAGCCGCAAGTAGCAAAGACTTCGCATTGATTCTCGACAGCTTGCCACACCGATTTCCAAGACAGCGAAGCATCATCCCAAGAATACATCCTTAGATTACCATCAGCATCGAGCCGTAAAAATCGAAACTTTACAGTGTCGTTGTGGTCTTCTCCGAAAGCAGACCAAACAGGAACCGAAGTTCGATTATTAAGCTCGAGAATTCCGGCTGATGTAAGCGTCGCGGTTAGGTTTGAAGCGGGTGGGTTTTGACTGCTCCAATAGATAGCACTGATTTCCCACCTAAGCTGTAAAATTCCCGAAGCGTTCATGTAAAGGCTGTAGTAACTTGACACGGAATGTTTGCTTGAGGCTCTTAGCGTTCCATAAACAGATAGATTCTGGCCGGGAAGAAGTGTATCGGATGGATAGTCAAAGCTTTGCCAGACAACAGTTCCCGATTTATCGAGCAGGACTAGATTGCCGTTATCGCGAAGAACAGCGGAAACAACGGCTAATTGGCTTGTGTTGCTGCTCCAAACAGTGACTCCTTTCATGGAATCAACCAAAACGAGTTCCCCATTTCGGGAAAGCTCGAAAAAAGAGTTGCGCCCAACGGTGACATCAGCGCCGGCAACCCAAACGACGGTTTGTTTACTAACGGGAAGTGAATTAAATCGGATTCCAACCCTACATTGGTTGGGAACATCAGAATAGTTGAAAATTTTGACGGCGAAATCACCGTTTGGGGAAACCCATGAGTTGCTTTGATCTACAGAGAGTTTTGAGCCTAGAGAAATTTGTGAGTGAATTACGTGAAATTGAAAGAACCCAATGAAGATGAGTAGCAAAAGAGGCGAAATTTGGAAGAATTTGTCCTGTTTGACCATACTTGCAGGGTTTGAAGTGAAGCAAATGAAAAAATTCACACTGTAAGTAACTATAGATAGAAATGTAAGCACTCAATTACATCGATGAATAGAAGGCTAATGAATCACATTTCAAAGTGTAGCAAGAAAAACCAGGTCAAAATCCATGAAAATTCAAGATAAGGAGGTAAAAATTGAGACTTTGGTACCTGAAATGGGCAGCCACAAATTCAAGAATCCAAATTGACCAAAATACCAAATGCTTCAACCTAAAGGGGAAATAGGCATGTGGGTATCCAATAATTTGACCTAGCAAACAAGATTGAGGAGTGATTGATTGATGAATATTTAAGTAAATCTTAAAGAGGGGTAAGTATGGGATGAATAGATGAAAAGGAACAAAAGAGGATTTTATTATGGAGGCAGAGAAAGTTGAGAGCTTTATTAGGCAGAAATGGGACCCAAAATGAAGGCAGT
Organism: Euphorbia schlechtendalii; assembly: GCA_949673415.1. Lineage (NCBI taxonomy): Eukaryota > Viridiplantae > Streptophyta > Magnoliopsida > Malpighiales > Euphorbiaceae > Euphorbia > Euphorbia schlechtendalii. The sequence goes on from CATIWQ010003001.1 coordinate 21,876, forward strand.
GGAATATCAAGTTGTAGGTAAAGTAATCACTTTCAGAGATTCTACAAAAAGTCTAGACAAAGATACTCAAGAATTAAAAACACAGATTGTATGTAGCCAACTCTCAAAACAATGAAATGGGTCTGAGTGCTGAGATCTAAACATGAAAAAGTTCAAATTTCAGAATGAAATTACCCATTTATTCCCACAGAACTTCACAAGATAAGATTATGAAACCCAGAAATGGCTTACAAAGGGGGAAATGGCGAGGTTTTGGATTCTGAGATTTGTTGAAGACAGTGTTAAAAGTAAGAAGATGCAGTGAAGAGGAGTGTGAAACCAAGACTTTGTATGCTTCCCTGTGTGGGAGAGAAAGAAGGGATTTCGTTTGGATTTTTTTTTCCAATTTGGGTTTAGTTTTTTTATAATTTAAAATTCAAAAAGTTTATTTGTTCTCTAAATAATCCAATCAAAAATTTACACGTAGCCGTACACCATTTTTTTTCTGTCGGAGATTGAAATTTGATTTCGAGTTGGGGAAAATAATTATTTGCAATTTTCAACTCTGTCCTGGTAAAATCATTTTGTTCATTTTCCATTTCTCAAATTTCAATTTCATTCTTCAATGTTTGAACAATTGAATTTATTTTAAAACAATAATATTTTATTATTAAATTAAATAAAAAATAATAAAATAAAAATTAAAAACAATAGAAATATAAAAAGTAATATTATTTTAATCAATTCATAGAAATAAGAAATGAATCAATATCCATGTTTGGGAAACTTCATTTTTTGGTGAATGATTGAACTTAATCAATATTCATATTCATTCTTCATTTTAGAGTATTTTTCAAAATTGGGAATCATTGAATTTACCCTAAGACATAGAAAAACCTATGATAATAATTGTATAAGTAAAATTGATATTAATATCATTAATATTTGAGTTATTACCGGAAATAAGATGAACAATCAAGCAATATTTAGTGACCACTAAACTCTTAGAAAAAATCAAGAAGTGTGAGATTGTCCTCACGAATTGGTAAAAATATCACGTCATTGCTTAGATAAAAAAAGAAAATGAGAAGAGGTATATAACTTAAGTTATGATAAGTAGGCGTATAAGAGTTTATTATTGTCAATTGCATATGTGGTCCACGGTTGCTATAAATTAATATATAGTCGGTATTGTTATAAATTAATAACAATCAACAAGAATATACAAGAATAGATAAAGAAATAGATAATAAGAAGGATGTAAAGAAAGTAGAATATCATTTCATTATTCTTCTTTTGTAAAGTATACAACAAGTCTATATTTATAGGCATAGACTAAGAACTTGAAAAGACATAAGTTATATGGTTTAAAGATAGGAGTTATAGACATCAACATAATTTATTATATATGTTACATAACATATATTTACAACACTTCCCCTTTGATGTTCATTTTCGCGAATGGGACACTACCTCGTTAAAAACCTTACTAAGGAAAATCTTGTGGGACAAAATCTTTGGTTAAGGGATAAAGAGTGTAACGTTTACTTTCCCTATTCGCAAGAATATGATTACGCAATATAAATATGCCTCGTTAAAACCTTGCTAAGGAAAACCTAGTGGGATAAAAACTTAGCGAAGGAAAAAGAGTACGTTATTCATATGCAATTTTACTTCCCCTCAAATTACAATGGTAAGTACGTATCCTTGAGCTTATGCATCTAAATATTGCACACACGTCTTGGTGAAAATACTTGTTGTATTGTCACTTTATTTAACTTCGTAGATGTCAACTTGATCAGTCTTCATGAGATAATGAGCGTAAAAGATTTTGGATGAAATATGATTGGCTCTATCTCTTTTAATATAGTCACCATTGAGCTGTATGATGCATGATGCATTATCTTCGTAAATGGTCACCAGATCTTCTTTAACTGCTGATTTACCACATGATCTAATATACTTTAAACAATACATTGATTTTTGCAAATCTATCAAATAATATGAATTAATATAATAAAAATAAAAGAAAAGTTAAGAATATGAAATATAGAAATAAAGAAAATAATCTATATCTCATCCATTTTACCTCTTTTGTTATTTGAATTACATGTCTGAAAAAAATTTATTTTCTAATAGAGTTAATTCTACTTGAATTAACTGATTGAATTCAATTAATATTCTCATTTCCATGTTACATAAGTCTATAAAAATTTAATATTGAATTCATCTTTTATTATTACTAATTATTATTTATTTGATGTTACACATTTTCAATAAATTCTGGTGTTTGCATTTCAGGAGCTGCTACTTTTACAAGAAGTTAGTACATTTATCCTCAACGATATAATCTTTATTGTCGATAAATTTTGAGGATTTTATCATGTAAAGCAATTGGTTAACTGCGCTTAAGGCGTATTATATTTTATATAGTGCTATTGTTAATACATCCTTTAGGAATTTCAATATTAATTGACGATGAAGAATTATATTAAATTGACTTTCCCAAAATTATCTTTCCACTTTTCCCCCCAATTTTAGGAAAATGCTTCCATCGACAATATGCAAATATTGCAATAAACATATTGTATTTTAAATGTTCAAAATACTTTGTTGATAGAGATACATAAGTGTTGGGCAAACCAACAATAACTTTTTTAATTTTTTTCTTGATCCATTTTGATCCATTATGAAGAAGCTATAGGCACAAATACATATTAATTAAAAACTTTTAGATAAGAATTATCGGGTTGATGACCAAAAGCTATTGTAGGGGAAATACTCAAAATTATTTTCTGGTCTTAAGCATATTAAAATTGTTGCATGCAATATTGCATATTTCACACAAAATATGAAGATTTTTTCAGATAATCATCTGTCAAGCAATCAAATACTGATGTTTAATAAACGATTATTCCAAACCATTTTAAGTATGAACAAATGATGTGGTATGTTCAACTTTGATTCCAATTGATATTATAATAAAAATGTGACCCATTTGGTTAAAACATCAAATTCAAGTGAGTGTACTTCTCCGTGAAGAAACTAAATGGTTTATATTGTGAATGAATATGTCAACATATATCACATTATTTATTTTTATAAAATGATAGGGAATCCAATTTTAAAACCTTACTTCTAGAATGTTATATAATTAATTTTCCTTGCAAACAAGCAACATGAAAAAAACTTTGTTCCATAATAGCTGCTCATGTATATTTTCACAAATCTTCTCATCATTTATCGAACTACGATGACTTAGTCGATTGTGCCGAATTTCATAACTATCCAAAAAAACTTCTAGTTTATAGTTAAACTAGCCTCAAAATATGTTTATTACATATGACATTTTTTAATGTCTTTACTCACAGTATCAATATATATTCATTCCTATGAATATATTTTAAACTTTATTAAATTTCAGTGAGAGTTTGGGTAATATAACTTATAAATACTTTTTTCCGAAATCAACATGGCTTCTTCAAGAACTTTTCAATAATAGTTGCTCTTCTAAAGAAATCAACAATTTTTCTTTCGATTAATACAACAAGAATAATATTCAATTGATGTGATAAAAAGAAATGTTACGGTGATGGATTTTCAAAGGCACATGAATTTGATAAATGAGGAAGAATTTCTTATCTCAAATTTTTGTTGATATTCTTTTTTTTTCTTGTTATTCTTATTTGAACGTTGAAATTATTTTATTAATTCTTTTTGATAATTTTGTTGAAAATTTATGCATATAGGAACAATGTTTCGTGCTGATATCGTGTTTATTTTCTAATGGAATGACTCGTTTACTTAAGAAATTATATACATCGCCCACAATATGAAGTATTAAATAGTAATGGGTGCTTTCTATATTTAAATGTTTTAATGATTCATTAATTGCTAATTCAAAAGTATGTCTTGCTATCCAATTTTGTAGTATTTCTTCGCCATTTTGTATCAGATTGCTATCCAATTTTGTAGTAATTGTTCGCCATTTTGTATACAATCGAGGTCTAAAATTAAATCATTAGTTATATGTTTTACCTTTGGTTTATATGGATCTAGCATTTTTTTAAACTTATTATTATAATATGCATACCTTCGTTTCTTTTCAATGTTTCTCATAATTTCTGTGGATGGAGTATATTGATTATTAGGTTGATATCTATGTACAGAATGAGAATTCAAATGTACAGTACATAATACTTCAAAGGAAAGATAATAAATTAACATAAATAATACTAGCAATATATAAATGGATATATGATAGAAAATAGTTATTAAACATTATAAATATTTGTTTAAAATACCTGAACGTTTTTTTATTGTAGAGAGGGATCGCCTCAGTATTGCTTGATGACTTCGTTGTTTTAAATATCATCTATTTAATTGTAAATTTTTTTCTAAATCAAACATCTCCAGAGTTCACACTCAAAGGTTATAAATAATAAGTTTTATTATATTTTTCTACGTGTGAAGAACAAAGGGTCTTCACTCCCTTTTATAACATAACAGATTACATATTGAACAGGTAAAAAAGAAATAAACAGGCAAATGTCAGTAACCAAAAGATAACACATAGATTCCCTCCTTATCTTTTACTATGAAAGATAGGATTTCATTCTTACAAAGGATAAGATTCTTTATCTTGCAGGATTACATTTTTAATCGATTATGGATGTTGGTGATGTGGCTTCTTCTGTTTCACTTGTTGATCCTTCATGTATTCCACAAACGTCACATGAGTGTCCTGCATAATACTAATTTTTCTGGCAGAGAAATATTTTCATCTCTTTGTCCAAGTGGGGGATGTTTAGTGTCAGGAATTATTTTTCGTATGCATACAGTGTTTTTTGCATTGCTAGATTCACAGGGACTTCTTGTTTGGAATGAGATATTACTAACCAATAATCAGATTTGTAATTCATTTTTACAAATCCTAACATATTTTGTAATTGTTTTATTATTCCAGAAAAAAATGTTTGATTCCATAATTGTCTTTCTTCTTTTGATGTAGGTATTTTTGTTGGTTCTATTTCAGGATATGATCCATTGGCTATTCCCATTTGAATGTATGCTTAAGATGGTGTTAACTCTTGCCCTTCGTTTGAAAATATAGGAATGCTGCTAAAAAATCGGAGAAAGATCATCCTCTCCTTTGCATATTTCTTGAAGTACTGAGAAACCAATTTTCTAAATTTGTTTAAAAAATACTTCAAAATTTCTAATTTGTTTAGATATATAGTATCTAATAAACCATAAGTGGCTAATTCATATGTATCACAAGGATCAGCTTCTAGTAATGCCACCATTTTTGTTTTCATTTGTGCTTTTGTTGTTGGGTACATATTTTTATTTTTATTGATATCTCTATAATTCTGGATTAGTTGAGACCATTTGTAATACTTTGTTAATGAAGCTCCCCTCATTTCTTTTATTTCTGATGCTGTTTTAATTTGAGCTATTATTGGAATTCGACCCAAAACGATTTTTGTGTCAGATTGTTTATTAGTTATTATTTTTTCTTTGTATGTTCCATAAGTAGTACTGGTTTCTTCTAGGGCTGCTTTTGCTGCCTCTAAAGAATTTTTAATGAATAATACCATATTTTCCTTGAATGAATATTGCTACTTTGGCCCATTCATCGTAGATGTCTCTGTTAAACCCGTTATGAATTACATAATATGGCTTACTTTTGGAAAACTGGGGTAATCCAGCAGTGATATTAGCTGGAGTAATTAATATTTTGTTATCTTTGTCATTTGATGACTCAGATTAACTAATGCTTCCTTTGTTAGACATTGACGCTTCAGCTACTGAAACAGAATGTTCAGTTTTTGGATTTGATAATCCTTTGATTAGTGTAAGAGTAGATTCAAGCTCCGTTATTTCTACTTTGATTTTTTTCTACATTTGATAATGGTTGTTCTAATTGATTATTCTTTTGCTTTAATTGATTGGAAATGACTGCTATGGCTAACTCCATTCTATGGTCAAAGTATCTGCTTCGTAGTTTTTTTTGGACTTTATTAATACAACTTGATTCTAATTGCCAACGGATTAAACTTCCTTGATTATAATGAGTATTAATTCTATTATGAATAAATGTAGTAACATATTTACTATCGGTGTTAACAATTAATGGTTTTGGGAGTAATTCTATTTTCCATTTTCGTACAGTATTTAAGAGAGCAAGTATTTCTCTTTCATGTGTAGTATATCTTTTTTGAGTATCTGTAAATGTTCCTGATATATATTTTGCTATTTTTTCTAGAGATACAAATTGTTTTGTTTTGAATAATGTTGTAAGGATAGTTATAGGTTCCATTTGTTCTTCACACGCAGAAAAATATAATAAAACTTATTGTTTATAACCTTTGAATGTGAACTCTGGAGAGGTTTGATTTAGAATAAAATTTACAATCAAATAGATGATATTTAAAACAACAAAGTCATCAAGTAATACTGAGGCGATCCCTCTCTATTATCTAAAAACGTTCAGGTATTTTTAAATAAATATTTATAATGTTTAACAACTATTTTCTATCATATATCCATTTATATATTGTTAGTATTATTTATGTTAACTTATTATCTATCCTTTGAAGTATTATATACTGTACATTTGAATTCTCATTCTGTATATTTGAATTATCATTTAAAGATAATTATCCGATTCAATTGCTGATAACGTGTTATAAATTAATAAGAATCAACAAGAATATACAATAGAATAATAGATAATAACAAAGATGGAGAGAAAGTAGCATATCATTTCATTATTCTTCTTATAAAGTATATAAGAAGTTTATATTTATAAGCATAGACCAAGAACTTGAAAGGACATAAGTTATATGGTTTAAAGATAGGAGTTATGGACATAAACACAATTTATTATATATGTTACATAACATATATTTACAACATGTATCTCTTTGAATTAACTAAAAATAATTATGATAATATAGAAATTGCAAATAACACCAGTTAAAAAAAATTCTCAAACACAAACATAAACTAACAAGATATTAATAGCATTGTTCTATATTTACAATGAATGAATCTAGAAATAATATTATTCTACTGAAATATTGTTATTCTATTATTTTCATTAAGATCAATAAAATATTTATTATTCTATTAAAATGTCTAATTTATCTCTTTTACTTTATCATAAAACTCTTTCACTCCTTAATTATTATTTTATATTTTCATTTTATACTTAATCTCTTTTCTAATTAATACAAGAGTAAATAATGAAAAGGGTGTTTGCATTAATATGTGAGAATGAAAAATAAAATGGAACATAAAATCTTAACAAAAATGGCAATCTTTCGGAGAGAGTAGTATTTATCTTTTTTTTAAAATTAGGCTACTAATGTTATGATTATGACAAACAACCAACTTTAATAAGATTCTCTAACTTTTACCTTTACAGGCTAAATATAAAACTTAAGTGCAACAAAAATATTACTATAAAGGGAAAATTACAAATAATATAATAATGGATGTTGATTCATCGATTAAGTTGGACAACCGAATCAAATATATCAAAAATTGTTAAAATTAAATCCAAATTAGTGTACAAGTTATTAGTTAATATTTATTATTGTTGTCAATAATTTTTTTGATATTACATGTAATTTTTTTTATTTTCGAAACAGTTATAAACAAAGTTTTTAATTGTAACCAATCATGTCTATAAGCAGTTAAACCCAAAAGGTCTGCAATGGAGAGTTGAAGTTGAACGCATTTCATATTTGGAATAAAAGAAAAGTCATGATTGGTAAGTGAGTTTGTTTACAATAATGATACACTACCAACTTCACATCTTAATTTAATTTAAATTTCACCTAAAAAAAGTTATAATATATGGCATCCAACAATTGTGATACTATTGGTATCCTATGATGCTTTTAACGTTTATGAGTAAAGACATTTTAAAATAAACATTATAAGTATTCCAGGATCATCAACGTTTGGTGCATTTGAAGTCCTTGAAGTTGTCTTTAAATATCATTTTTTCATAAATTTTAAAAAGTTTTAAAATAAATATTTAAATTTGTAAAAAGTGCATCAGTTTGTTCCCTTTATAACACATGTTCGTTTAGTTTAACTTTTTAAAATTATCATTTTGTTGATTTTTCTCTGTCCAATTAAATTCTGACATGTGAATTTAGGTGGAAAATCAGTGCACTTTTTACATCTTCACGTGACTAATTATTTAGAACTTTTGAAAGTTAAAGGGGAAACGATGTTTAGGGGCAAGTTCAGGGGGTTCCCAATATAGCTATTTTTCTTTGGAAATTGGAAAATTTATTGCTAAAAAATCATCAAGTTTACCTTAGGTCCCGTTTGTTGATGGTGATGGTGGTGGTGGTGGGATGGAGAGAATTGCGGTGGTGGTGGCAGCGACGGAGTGGAGATAGTGGTGGTGGTTGTTTTGAGGTGGAGAAAGTTTTAATAATTGAATGAATTAAGGATAGATGAAGTGGTGGTGGTGGTAGTAGTGGAGGAAGTGGTGGTGGAAGAAGTAAGTGGTGGTGGTGACAGTGACAATGGTGGGGTAAAGGAGGAGTTGGTGGTGAGAGCGGGGTAAAGGAAGTGGTGGTGATGAGGGCAGAGTGGAGAAGGTGGTGGTGTTAACATGGAGAAAGTGGTGATGATAATGGTGCTGGTGTAGCAGGGTGGAGGAAGTAGTGGTGGTGGTAACGAGGTGAAGAAGGAAGAGGAGGTAGTGGTGGTGGTAGCGAGCGCGGAGTGATAGTAGTTGTAGAATGGAGAAAGTGATGGTAGTAATAGTGGAGAATGTGAAGTGATAAAACAAGTGAAAATGTTTTCCATCTTTTTTTATGGAAATCATTTTTCTTTATTTACACTACATTTTCATTTTGATTTATTTTTTATGGTAATCCGAAAAATATTTTCCTATGGATAAATGATGCCTTAGTTACAGTTAACCCATGATTAACATAAAAAAAATTAGAGATTTTGGTTATAATTCATAAAATATTTAGGGATTCTTCACTAAAGGCATATCGGGGTCGAAGTCGAGGATTTATCAGACTGGACAATGCCTTTCACATCTCCATATACTTTTAGGTTTCGAGGATAAAAATATACACTCGTGCTCCACGGGGGATCCTTATTAGGGATTCTCCATCCTTATCAAAGCATATCCCCATCGGATTTGGATAATTACCGCTCCATTTCAAACCTATCAAAGTTATCTATGTAGTACAAGTCCACAATTGAAGAAGACGATAGGATAAAGAAGACTCAACAAAAATTAGGGGTGAGCAAAACTCGGTTCGGTTCAAAAACCGAACCGAACCGAACCAAAAACCAAACGGGGGGAATTTTAGAACCGAAAACCGAACCGAATTATTTCGGTTCGGTTCGGTCCGAACCGAAATAATTCGGTTCGG
>CATIWQ010003002.1:0-24525 GCA_949673415.1 Euphorbia schlechtendalii
GCGCCTGCAAGAAAATTGGGTTTTGGTTTAACTGGGTCTGGCAAACGAGCAGCAGTTCCTTCAGTTTTCCATGAAGAGGATGATGATGATGCACACAAGGACAAAAAGATGAGGCCTCTTGTTCCAATTGATTATTCAACTACTGAAGGACTTGTTCAGATGCAAGAGGTGGAAGTGAGATATTGTAGTTCAGTAGAAGAAATCGTCTCAGCCGGTATAGCATCATAGTTTGCAGTTTCTGAAAAAGATATGAATTGAGTTATGAACCAATTAGGTATTTACAAGAAATTCAACGAAAATACAGAATGTGACTTGAAAGGAAAGATAGGAATTGGTTACCTGAAAAACAATGAGGAAGAGCAGTTGAAATAAGCAAAGATATTAATGGTAGTGAGTTTCTAACTAAGCTTCCTATGAAATTTCCAAAGACTTCTCTAAAGTGTAAAAATGATATGTATATGAATCCTTGACTTGTCTCAGTTAAATGCAAAAAAATAGCAAAAATGTGCACTTTTATCAATTGATAAGCCCTCTTCTAAACTAATACAATGATAAATTAAAGTAAATAAGGTGGCCTACTGATCAACGTAGAAACTATAAGTGCTCTTTTGGTTAGCGGAATAGCTATTCCGTGGAATAGCCATCCTGCCAACCAAACGAGCCCTAAGAATATTGTTGATGCACTTAGTCAAATGTCGAAGCAAGAGGGTGTTGCTGGCCTGCACTATAAGAGGATTAATATTCGCATTTATTTTGTCGTGATTCTATTGATTTTGTGGCTGATGGTCATTGTTGATTCTATCAGTTTGTTACTAAACTATAAGATAAGATGATTAGGAAGATTCAATTCTACCAATTCATTTAAGATTTTCTAGGAACAAAATTCTTGATTTATCTATCAAACCACATAATCATATAATGCATAAACTATTGGAAATGCTCTTAGAAATCTCTAAAGGACAAGGACCTCGCCCCCATGAAGCTTGGTGGTGGGATTACTTAATATACATTGTTTAATAGTAAAAGTAATATCGTTTGAATAATGTACACCACAAAATAGATTTCAACCTTGAGTTGCTCTTTTGAGAAAGGTTACTTTTCACCAAGGGCGTCTCAGAGAAACATCAATCACTAGGTCCTATTCTCCATTTTCCAATACGACATTCAACTTCTCCAACACTCTAGCATTCTTTAGCAAGAATTCAACACTCTAGCATTCTTTAGCAAGAATTCCATAAAGTTGAGCACATGCTCATAGGGTGTGTTTGGAAACAAATCACATAAGAAAATGAAAAGAATTGAATTGAATTCATTCAAAAGAATTCAATAGAAACGATTTCTCAAACAAATTCCTTTATTTAGAAAAACTTCATTTGTATTAAAGAATTCAATTGATTGTTAATTAATATATTTAACATTTTTTCGAAATAATTTATACAAATATTTTGACTCATTTAACTAAAAGCATATAAGAAGGTTAAAATGATAAAAAATAATATTCAAAGGCATAACTCAAACGAATTCCTTTGAAATCTTGTAAGTTTTTGCAAGAATTCTATTCTTTGCATTCACAAGAATTCAAATCTTGCATGATTTGAATTCTATCAATATTTGTTTGGTTTCAAATAAGGGAATTTGACAAAATGAATTCAATTGAATTGAATTCTTTCAAAATGGAATATTCCAAACACACCCATAGTCTATATCACTTTTCGGGAGGTTAATCATATGAACAGACTTCAAATGCGTCTCCAAACACTTGAAAAAAATTCCAATCGAATTACAATAGTTCCTTTCCAAGTTTTTCTGGTCCGAAGTTTCTGCGGTCAATAAATGTTGAAGATATATATGTTATAAGGCCAAAGAGCTCGGTGGTTATAAAACCGCCATAAAATCAAAATTTGAATATATAATTAGTTCAAGAAATTTTACCTTATCATAAAAGCTATCGTTTTTTATTACTAGATTCTCAAGCACATGTGAATTACAAAGCGCATATGCAATTCCATCAGAATGCTCATCAAACTCAGGACGCCACAATGTTAAGCATGTTGTTTGACAATGAAGATAGGTCATATCCAATCTCTAAAGATGATAGTTTCTCCAAACATAATATAAAGATTTAGCACAAAGCAATATTATAATAATATACCTTAAAAAACAAACGATAAAATGATTTTTTTTCATTTGAAGTTACCTCAATAAGCGACTTAGGGTACAATCAATGAAGTTAGAGGAGTATTCATAGGACTTGTTGAATAATTCGAAAACGAGAACTGGTATGGCAGTTCATTGATTCTTCCAGTTCAAACGTTTCGATAGAACGGAAGTTTGAATAGCTTCCTTTATGGAATGCAAAAAGGAGAGGATATGATGAATGATGGAATCAGATAATGCACTGATTCTATCTTCTCGCAACTTGGGTATTTTGTTTCCCTATATCATCATTCAGAGCCTAAAGCTGTCATATTACCAGTTGTAGAACAAATAGTCACTAAACAAAGTATTCAATTAATCAAGAATCAATAGTTGTGTACATGCAGATAAAATTCCCATATTTAAAACATCAACAAATATAATTTCATTGATTTATTTTATAAATTACTCAGTCTGTAGTTCTACTTATCACTCACAAAAAAATGCAATCTATGAAAAAAACTAAGCATGAATCTAAATCTATGACCGTGTTTCACTAGAGCAGAAAATGACGAAAATCTGCAAATTCTTTCAATAACACAAATGAAACTGCCAGAGTATATAGCATAACTTCACAAACAAACAGAGCATAGAAAAGAACAATGAACCGCGAAAGGATTCCCGTAGTGAAATGATACTGTAGGATATGATAATTGGCTCTTGATATTCATACTTACAAATAATCGGCAATGAACAAACTTCAACAGAAAACGGCTGCAAATTTGAGCCAGCAAATCCAAAAATTTCGAATTCAGATCGTCTGACTCAGTTGAATTCGGAGGAGAGGAATTAGAGAACAAATTTACAGTGAATCGAATGGATGGGACGAAATTTGATTAAAGGCATCTTCAACCCTACATCATGAAATTCTACTTCAAACTCTATAAATTAAAGTTAGCTACAATGTTTATTCTCCACCTTTCATTTTAAATTTTCACTTCGAAAATAAAATATTACTACTTTATCCCTTTCTACCTAACACAAAACAACAAACTACCAATTAAAATAAAAAAAAAGAATAAAAAAAAGAAAGAAAAACAATATTTTAATGTTTGAAATTGGTCCCAACCCTATAGTGCAACTTCAAATATGTATTGTAGCAACATTATAATTTGAGAATGAAATAGGAATGACGTTTCATTCCCACTCCAATCCCACATTTGAAGTGGGATTGGAGATGTCATAAGAGAAGAAAATAGATAGAGAGCACAAGGCGACCATCGTGAAAAAGAAGAAATTAGGGATTGAAAAAACTGCGTTGTTGGGGGGAGTGGAAATTAGGGACTTGCAATTTTCTTTGCCTTTATATTAATCAATTTTGTTATAGCTAAAATCTGCATGTGTTCAATCGTCACATCACTAGAGCGGGTCCTGGTTCAGTCCAACGACTTTATGAAACATATTTTTCACTAAGGTCCCATTTGTTTATTCAAAAATAAAGTGCAAAAGAATATATTATGTCATGAGTGATTAAGGTCTTAGTTTAATGGTTATGACGAAAGCAGTAGACTCTAAAAATTTCAGGTTTGAATCACATCCGGAATGGGTAGGGAATTTTTCTTTTCATTTAATAATGTAAGTTAAAATGAGGCAATTTATTTAAAAAAAAGAAAATATTGTGTCACGAAAAATATTATGCAGAAAAATAAAATATTTTCTTGTGTTTAACTACAATACTGGAAAAATATTTTTTGAAGTTTGATTGCAAGTGGAAAATATTTTTCAAACGTTAATTTAAATATATTCACATACTTATTCAACTATTCTAGTTAAAACAACCCCCAAAATTGCAACATATATATAAAATAAAAAATAAAGACTTAATAATAATAATAATAATAATAATAATAATAATAATAATAATAATAATAATAATAATAATAATAATAATAATAATAGTGTAATCACTACGGTACATTTGTACTCAAATATTTACAGTCAAAACAATATTTTTACAAAATAAGTTGAATAAAAACAAAGTATTAATAATAATCCGATTGAGCACAATGTTTGAAGAATATTAAAAGGCACAGTCATTTAATATGAGAAAATATTTTCCATAATTTGTAAAGGGATTTTCTCTTTGACTAATTTAAAATTTTCCTTGACTTATTTTAAAATTCTAAATAAATATCAGAAAACTTAGAAAATATTTTCGTGTAAAATATTTTACTCCAAACAAATAGGATCTAAATTGAAATGGACATTAAATTCACTGAAGCCTAACTTTACCAAAATTAATTTCATGTATTTATATAATGTATTTTATAAATTAAATAATTTTTATTTTAGTTGGCTTCACTTCTAAACTTAACTTCACAATTGTATAATTAACTATTAACTATTTAAATAAAATTGATACATAAAATTTTATTTGAATCAAATTTGTTTTACTATTTATTTTTTATCATTTTTTGTTATTATATATAAATCACAAGCAAGATTTGGCAATAATCTCATAATATTGGCTCGAACCTTCTATAATGCGAACCACACCAGGTTGGAGATAATATTTTTAATGATGAAGCCAACAAGAAAGAAATTGTATATTGACATATATTATCTTCTAATATTCCATAGCAGGCATAATTTAATGCCTTCGCACTTATATCTTTACTTTTTCTGATATATTTTATTATAAGCTCTATATATCCTCGAGCTTATCAATTTAGATTTAGACCGATATAATATTTCTAAATTCAACATAAATAATTTTCAAATTGAGATGTGGAGCAATTATATTAATGCAATCAGATCCCGAAAATTGGAAGAAAACAAACACGCAAAAACTTCGCTATGGAATGCTGAGAACTCCATAGGATACTCAATATTTTTTCGAGAAACTTACTTACAAAATTGCTTTTTCCATTTTTTATTCTCACAGATAGTTTTTCCAGCACTCATGCATTGTGAGTAAGAATTCGACGTCAAATTTGAGTACGCCACTGCAATACATTATTTGATTTCAAATTCAAATATTAGTTGAGCAATTTATTACTAAACAAACGAAAAATCACATCTTTCACCTCGGTGAGTTGCCACTCGAAAATATGGTGCTCATAAGTAATAAGCTAAAAAAATTAAAGCAATGAAAAACACCCTTTAAATTTCAGCACGTACAATGTAAAATCTTATTTGACTTTCATAATTTTGTTTATTATATTTTTATATAATTTTTTTAAACGTTACTTTGGAACTTTACAGTACATAATAAGATGAAAGAATTCAAATAAATTGATAATATTTATTGAATGCATTTACGAATAAATTGTTTTGAAAATACACTCAATTTTTACAAATAAAAAAACATATGAAATGTTTCCTTTTCTATAGAGTGTAATCAGCATTTTAAAGAAATTTGAGCCTGAAAATCAATTAGCACACCGCACACTGGGTAAACATGTTTTCATTGTTTTGGGTGTGTTTCTAACTCTTGATTAATTTTGGGTGTGTTTGATGAGTTCCCGTGAACCCGGTAAATAAGCTAGGTGTTGTCCAACTCAATGAATAGTACCAAATACCTTCATTTGTATTGTACCGTAGGTATATAAGTGAGGTCCATTTTATAATATAATAATATAATATAAAATGGGAGATGAGAAAAAACCGTCCAAATTGAAAAGACATTAATATATATTTTTAACACCCACCGTTTTTTTATATATCATGTTTTCACACACACCATGTGACCCTCCATTCATTCTTGTCCCCACTTTTCTGATATTTTATGAGCTCAATCATGTATTCTCGAGCTTATCGATTTCAGATCTAGACCAATTTTATCCTGATCTGTTTATGGTGTTCATTTAGATCTGAATTCAAGACAAAGTATCTTCGATTTAAGCTGTGAAGAATAATAAAGCAGTGGCTTTAATACAATCAGATCCAGAGAATTTCAAGAAAACAAACACAGGAGAGCTGTATTCATCTGAAAAAGACCGGAGTTTTGAGGGGAATCCGTCAATTTAATTACAATCTATGGCTTGGATGAAGTCGGGAATTCAACAGATACTTTTCTTCAGATTAGATTGAATTATTTGGTTGTTATGTTTCAGATTTTATTTCTTATCTATGCTCTGATAGTTACTAGAAATTTTTTCTGATAGATTAAATTGAATTTATTGGTTGCAAGAGTTCATCCCACGATACTTTATAAACATAACACAGTGATAAACTCAGAAAATTCTAGAAGAATTGCGAAAAGAAATTAAAGATAAAATAAATTAAATTCAGAAATAAATTTTAGAATTTAGAAAGATTTTTATTGGTGAATGAATAATAAATAAATAATATTATATTACAAAGTTAAAGAAGTTACTAGATCATATAATCAAGACAATCATGACGGATTAGTAGAAGCACGCATTTCATAACCAGATAAGATAAAATACAGACTAATCAACTTAATAATCTTAAAACTCTTGGAATTATAGGATTTGCAGATCTAGACGATCAATTAGAATTTATTAGAAATTTAATAAAAGAATTTCATTTAGAAACTAAGGCAGAAAAACAAATAAGCGAAAAAATTTCTCTGTGTCAAACCAAGAAGGTAATGTTAATAAATATTTCATGATTAATATTTTAATTCTTTGATTGAGTTTATGCGAAGTAAAAATTTTTGCCCCTCCAATCAAAAATTAAAACATTGAGGAATAAATGAATAAAATGAGTTTGAGGAATATTGGGTATGTCTCGTGCGTCGTTTCGTAGTGTTAGAAGGTTCCCATTAGAAAATAATAAAATAAATAAATAGGTGAGGTCCACTTATTTTCTTTATAAATAGGACTCCCTTCTTTTATTTTTTCACTTTTCATATTCTTCCTCTCTCTTTAAAACACTCTCGCTCCCCTCTCTCTAAAATCATGCTGTCGAAGGTTGCTAGCAGGGCACTCCGTCTTACCTCTAACCTCATTCCTCAACCTACCGATGATCCCGGCGTATTTTCTATCGATATTGGCGCCACATATGGTTTGGCAGCGAGCAACACCATGCTGGGGTTTACAATTACTTCCCCCATAGAGACATTGGATCTTGATTTTCCAGCTCAGCCTCATCTTTCCCGGATCAAGGTATTTGCTAATAGCATTTTTATTTACTATTTTTTAATGCAATTTATCCTGTTTAGGAACTAGATTGGAACCGATCCTTGAATCATGTCGTGGAATTTTAACCTAAAAAAATTAATAAATAAAAAAAGATAGGTTTTTGATCCGTCAGAAATTTTTCCGGCGGAAATAAGAACATCCGGCGAGGGTCCTTCAGGTCCCTCGCCAGGAAATAAGAACATCCGGCGAGGGTCCTTCGGGTCCCTCGCCAGAGATGTCTGGCGTGGCACTGAGGGCTAGCCGAGCGGCACCTCTCGGGGCCTTGGTCGCTCCTCTACGTAAATATTGCGCATTTTTATTTTATTTTATTTTTTATTTTTTTATTTTTTTATTTATTTATTTTTCTTTTATATGGAAAAGGGATCGGAAAATGATTAAAGCTCGGAGTCCAAACGTCTTTCGGATCCGAAAAAAAACTTTGAAGAAAATATTTGTCCAAAAGATAATAGAACTCGGGTTCTAAATTTGTTTTAGATCCGAGAATATCCGAGGACCTCTTTGAGAAACGTGAGAAATAGAACGATAAAAAATAATAAAGTTCGGGATCCAAATTTGTTTTGGATCTAAATTATTTAAAGAAAATATTTTTGGTGTTTTTCTCGCCGTTTTTGCGTTTAATTACAAAATGTGTATTATTTTATTTCGTTTGCAGTCCCCCACGCTTCGTCCCACGGGTGGATATACCACTATCCGGGCATGGTATCGCCACGCCTCTTCTCACCCCGAGCTTGTTCAAGCTATCGAGGCCACCGGTTTTGGTCCTCTAGCGAGATCAGCCTACATTATTTCCGTATGCGACATTAGTTGCGCTTACTCAGAGGTGGTGCGACATTTCGCACACCTTTCATTTTTCGATCGGGGAGGTTACCATCACTCCTTCTGATATCGTGGCGATCACTGGTCTACCATGGATTGGTACTGTGATTCGGTTTGATGCCTTTTTGGGGCGGTTCTTCAAGGCTCCCACCGCTTGTAATCGCGTCAGGGACCTGTTCGGTGTTGACCCCAGAGGCCGAGCGTTGAGTTATAGCATGTTGTTTGACTACTGGACGGGTCGATAGTCTATTTCCAAGGCCGAGGTTCCTCTATACATCCGGTCATTTTTTGCCACCCTGTTGAGTGTCACATTTTTCCCGGTCTCGAACAGCGAGATCAACTATGGGTTGATTGAGCCGCTAGCGGACTTGGACGGAGTTAGTGACCTTAATTGGTCACGAGCGATCCTGGCGCAGACTTATTTTGCCCTTGACTTGGCTGTTCGGGGTCGCTTACGGGCGCTGCGTTGCTGCCTCATGGTTCTTCAGGTATTGTTTGCTTACTTTGTGTACATTGGTTATTGATTAATTAACCTTAATTAACCCCTTTATTTTTGTAGGCATGGGCCTTCTTTTATCAGTTCCTTCCCGCCCCGCAACTTGCTGATGCTCCAGTGGATGCTCCATGTATGGCCCGGATCTGTTCGTCTTTTGAGGGGGATGTTTTAGATTCTGTTAGCTACTACCAGCATCTTTGCGAGTTGACTCTTGAGCAGGTGATGGACCTCGTTTCTATGGATATGGTCGCCTTTTTATCTTTAGATTTATTCTGACTTTATCGTTCTTTCTTTTTAGGTGGAGCGTAACCCGTGGCGGGGTCTTCCGAGTTATCATATGGCAAAGGAGATTCGATGAAACGTGGACTGCCATCGCTTTATCCTTGAGGGGCCTAGGACCCGTGAGTGGTACTTGGGTGAGCGTATTCAGTTTTGATAGACTAAGCTAGTGTTTGATAGGCGCATTCCGCCTAACCCTCCCACTAGACTATTTTGGGCGCGCTTGGTGATTACTGATCCCGAGGAGCGGGAGGTACTCTTCGAGGATCATGGTGTGAGGTTTTCCGGGCTGCGTGGTGACTACGAGGCCTTTATTAGTGAGAGGATGCACCCGCTTCACCCGTCGACTCAGGCCAAGGCAAAGCATCCCCCTGCTCGTGTTAGGGATCCGAGAGTTGATGGTGGTTCCGGTGCAGGCGCTAGCGGTACTGGTGTGGGATGCCGAGTATGAAATGTGTTAATTGTTTTATCCATGTTGATCCTGATTCTGACTGTTTGTTTGTCTTTGTAGGAATTTACCCGGAAGAGGGTCCGCGTGCCTGATTTGAATGCTGCGACCGGGGACGCGAGTACATCTGCAGGCGTCATTGAGGGGAGGTTTCAGATTCCCCTTGATTCTACATTCTACTTAATGGGTTCTATGGGGACCTCACGGCAGGTGCCTCTTCCCCTGAGCTTCCATACGTTGGTTTACGACCCTTCCGACACTACTCACGTGAGTTTTAGATCACCAGCAATCTTTGGGGGTGTCTTGACATTCGTTTACTCACTCTTTTCCTTTTACAGGTCGTACGTGAGGAGATGGATCAGGTGGCCCGACATTCTTTTGCATTGAGGGACCTGATGCTTTCACAGGATGGTATTATGCGGGTATGTTAATTTTCTCGACATGTCATATGCGATGCATGAAATGTCATGTTTTTTTATGTACATGGATGTGATTTTTGTGATATGTTTGTAGGATATGGCGGCGAGGAGTGAGGAATTCGAGCGACGCTATCGGGAGCTTGACGGTCATTTTCAGTCACTGGATATTAACCATCAGGGTCTTGATACTCGTTATCATTGCCTTGAGGTTAGTCACCAGGAGCTGGGAGTTCGTTATCAGGGTTTAGAGGCTCAATACCAGAGTTTGGAGGCTAGTCACCAGAGTTTGCAGGCTCAGTATCAGGAGTTGCTACAGTAGAATGCTACAGCAGAGCAGGCTCGAGCAGAAGCGCGAGCATCCACCTCGGGCTTTCACCAACCTCTTACGTTTGACCTCGATTCCCTGCTTGATAGCTCAGATGTTGGGCCGATCCTCTCTCTAGAATGGGATGCTAGTTTTCTTCACGCTCCCCAGTCTCCTCCTGTGTCCGGTTCAACGGATGGTGCTCCCGAGAGACTAGGTACCGAGGATTTCGAGATATTCACCGTGTTGCCCCGAGATCCAGTGGGTGGAGATAACGCATAGGCGACGCATGCTTAGGATTTCTCTTTTAGCTTTAGTTTTAGATTCCTCTTTTTTTCGAACTGGATTTTTTAGATAGCTCCTCTTTGTAGAATCTTGAAAAAAAACTTTTGATTTATGAAAGAAAAGGGGATTTTGGTCGTTTGCAGTGTCAGGTCCTCACATATAGTGTTTTATTTTATGAATATGCTTGCTTGTTTGTGAATGTTTTTCATATATGTATGAATGAATGTTAATGCTAATTTATGTGGTTAATGTGTGTAAGCAACACCAGTCTTGATGGATTTTCTTTAGCTCTCTTCCTTTCTGATTCGACTTATAACGAGCGCCTTAGGGTCTTTCTCCGCACCGTTTGAGGACCCGATTGGCGAAGGATTGAGCGTTTTGGTCTGCGAGGTCTTCAATACCTTGCTTCCAGGCCTGTGAATATGGCTCTCATTTGTGCTGCTTTGAAGTTTTGCGATCCTACCACTCATGTTTTTTGTTTTGCCGACTTCAAGCTTTGCCCCTTGGTTGAGGAGTTTCATGCTATCCTGTGGCTCCCTTTTCCAAAGGAGTCGATGCCAATATCCCCCGTGAGACTATCCTTCGCCTTTCCTTCTTTCCAATTTGGAGGTGAAGATAAGCTGAAGGGTTTATGGAACCTGGAATCTAGTGGGTGCTTTTTGTCAGCCCCCTGATATTGGTGGCTTCCGGGTTGAAGCTGTCCTTAGCTGGTGTGAGACTACACCCAGCACTCATCTAGCTTGGTCTTCGATGGTGACTCTACTTCTTCTGGCGGAGTTTGTTTATGAGGTTGGAATGATTACCCCTTTTTGCTTGCTATCGGTCATTGACCCACTCTCTACAGGTCTTTCCCCTGCAACTTTAGCTTTGGCTGAGAGTCTGGTTCACTTGGACGCTACTTCGATGAACCTGAACTTAGTAGGGGACCATTTTACCTTGCTCGAGGTAATTCTCTTCCCTTACCACCTTCTTTCATGATTTTAATTGTTTGTTTAAACAAATGAATTAATGTAGGTATGGCTGTTGGAGAAGCTTCATTTGACCGCTGATCCTCACTTAGGGAAGACTCGGTACCTCCCTTCGCATTATGGTCCTCGAGACTTTACTAGGAAGGACCATCGCTCATTGAGCGAGGATGCTTGGGTCGAGATTTTGGGTTCCTACCAAGCTTCCGAGGTTCGCTGGCTTAGCCCTTAGTTGGAGATTCCATTCGTGGTTACTGACGTCTATAATTCTAGAATTTTGCTGATGGGGTTGTTTGGCGTCACATTCTATTCGCCTTCCCGTCTTTGCAGGCAGTACGAGCGTCAGCTACGGGTCCCTCGGTCTCTATGCTTGACTCATTTCCATGACTTCAGTCCTGACACACCTGATGCTATGCGGGGGCTCTGAATGTTGATTAGCACTTTATGGTGTCTTGTGAGTGGGAGAGGGATGAAGGTGGTTTGCACCCCCTTCCTCATACTTCGAGGAAGCGTGCATGGTGGAATGACTAGCACCCTTAGACCTTATTTGTTTTTGCCTATTATTTTCTGACTTGTGTTTTTAGCTTATTCTTGGATCGCTCTTGACATTATGGAATTTTATCAAACTTTATTTTATTTACTTGCGATATTCTGTATGCACACATTCATATAAACATAAACATAAATCCTTACAAATATAGCACATTCCATTGAACGACTTAAAAAAAGGGTACAATTTTTCCAATGATTTGAGTCATGCCGCCAGTTAACCTAGAGCAGGTTTTCTAACTCACGGTCCCTCTATTCCTCACCGTGTTCTAATTTTTACCTGAGCCGCCCTTCACGGATTTTCAACTCAGCAGACATTTCTGGCTTTTATACAAGAATGGTCCTAATTGTTGCCCAGGTAACCAAGTGTCATCTGGCGGACTAGTTTCTCTCTTTTTTGGTGTACCGCTTTTGTAAATTTATTTCTTTTATTTTTACACGTGGTAGCGCTTGAGCTTATCTTGATTGACTGGATTGACAAATTCATTTCCCTCTATGTCAATGATCTTGGCAGCTCCTTTGCTCAAGATTTTCTTAATGGCATAAGGGCCTTCCCAGTTTGAGGGTCTCAATTATTTTAGAACCAAGTCTCCTGCTTTTAATGGTTGGCTTCTGGACCTAACTCGACTGTTATATGCCCTTGCCATGCATTGTTGGTACATCTGTAAATGATCCAGTACCTTTAGCCTTTATTCGTCAATCATATTCAACTGTTCAAATATGGCCTTTATTCTGACTCCTCTAACCTCACCTCTAGTGCTACTCGAAGCGATTTCACTTCCATTTCAACCGGTAAAACTGTTTATCCCATACACCAACGAAAAAGGGGTTTGATTGGTGGGAGTTTTGACACTTGTTTTATAGCCCCATACTGCGAATGGCAACTTATCCGCCCAGTCTCTGTAGGTAACAACCATCTAGCTCAAGATTTTCTTAATCGACTTGTTGGCTGCTTCTACTGCTCCATTAGCTTGTGGCCTGTATGTTAATGACTGATGGTGCTCGATCCCATATTTCTTCATTAGGTCTGATGTGGCTCCTTGGAATTGAACCCCATTATCCAATACGATGTGATGTGGAATGCCATATCGGGCGAATATGTGCTTTTATATGAACTTGGTCATCTTCTTCGCGGTGATGTTGGTGTAAGATTCGGCTTCCACCCATTTTGAAAAGTAGTCGACTGCTACCATAATGAATCAATGTCCATTAGTCGAGTTTGGCCGAATCTCACCAATAATGTCAATGCCCCACGCTGAGAATGTCCAAGGAGTAGATAAGCTATGGAGTTCGGATGGGGGTAGATGACTGATGTCATCGTAAATCTGGCACTCGTGGCACTTTCGTACTTTCGATACCCAGTCTGTGACCATTGTTATCCAATAATATCTATGGCATTGTATTTTCTTAGCCAATGTTATCCCATTCATGTGTGGACCGTAATTTCCCGCGTGCATTTGTCTTATTACCATCAGTACCTCTTATTTTGTGAGACATCGCAATAGAATTCCTTCTGATGTTCGTTTAAATAGGTCCCCTTCTACTAGATGGAACTGAGTCGCTAACCACCTAATGAAGTTCTTTCAGAGTCTGTTGCACCTTCTGGGTATTCCCCGGTTTGTAAAAATTTGACAATGTCGAAGGACCAATTCCCGATAGCTTGTTGATCCTCTGCTTCCACTAGGCGATAGTAGAAGGGTTCTTTGGCCATTTGCAGTACAACGGGTTTGATTGACTGAGTTCTAGGGCCTTCCCACATCGATGCTAGTGTAGCGAGTGCATCTTCCATTTGGTTTTCATCCTTGGGCACGTGTTTGAAGATGCATTTGGAAAATTTTTATGAGATTTTCCATACTACTTCCACATAAGGATGGAGTGATTCTTCTCTTATTCCCAATCGCTAGTGACTTGTTTAATAACCAGAGCTGAGTCTTCCAACACCGATACTTCTCTTGCCCGTGCCTTTCGAAGTGCCTCTAACCCGGACAGGCAAGCCTCATATTCTGCCCCGTTGTTTGTTACAGGGAATTCCAATCGTTTAGAAAGGGGTATAACTTCATTTTGTGGTGTTATCAATACAAAACCTAGGCCGGCTCCTTTTCTGTTCATCGCACCGTTGAAGAACATTTTCCATTATGCACCTGCGTCCTTTATTAATGCTGGTTGCTTATCTGAAAATTCTAGATTTTCAACGTAATCAGAGTCCAAGGGTTGATTAGTCAAAAATTCAACGACTGCTCGTCCCTTAATGACTTTTTTGGTCACGTATTCGATATCGAATTCAGATAGTAATAACCAACGTGAGAGTTTTCCAGCTAGTGTTGGTGACTGGCACAAGTACTTCATCGGGTCTATCTTTGCGACAGCTTTTATTTGATAAGATTGGAAGTAATGGCGCATGTTCTTTGTCAACCAAACCATCGTTGTGCAGATTTTCTCTACTAAGGTGTAGCGTGACTCATACTCGAGTAATTTCTTACTCAAGTAGTAGACCGCATGTTCGCTTCTATCTTCGTGTTCTTGCACCAGCATGGCTCCAACTGATGACTCTTTAATTTCCAGGTATAGGATTAAGGACTTTCCAAGTTCTGGTGGGAAGAGAACGGGTGGGCTTAACAAGTATTATTTAATTTTGTCAAACGCTACTTGGCACTGGTCTTTCCAAACTACTGGTTGATCCTTTCACAGTAGTTTGAAGATTGGTTCACAAATGGTAGTGAGTCTGGCGATAAATCTGATTACGTACTGTAGAGACCCCAGAAAAGACCGGACTTCTTTCTCAGTTTTCGACGCAGGCATATCTCTAATGGCTTTGCTTTTATCAGGATCCATCTCAATTCCTTTTTGGCTGACTATATACCCCAGGAGTTTTCCTGATGTAACCCCAAATACGCACTTTTTTGGGTTCAGGCTTAGATTATACTTCTCGATTCTAGTGAGAAATTTGTCTAGGACAACTAGATGCTCCTCTTTGGTGTTGGATTTAACAAGCATGTCATCAACGTAAACTTCCACCTCCTTATGGATCATATCATGCAGGAGGGTTGTGACTGCCCGCTGATATGTCATGCCAGCATTTTTCAAACCAAATGGCATTACCTTGTAGTAGCATACGCCCCATTCAATGATGAATGCTATCTTAATCTTGTCAGTTATAGCAATTAGTATCTGGTTATAACCTGAGAAGCCATCCATGAAGGAATACATAGCTGCCCTTGCTGCGTTGTTGACCAGTACATCGATGTGGGGTAGGGGGAAATCATCCTTTGGGGATGCCTTGTTCAGATCCCTAAAGTCCACACATACTCTGACCTTGCCATCTTTCTTTGCTACTGGGACAATGTTGGCTAGCCACGTCTGGTATTCAACCACTTCTAAGAATTTAGCTTCAATCTGCTTTGCCAGTTCAGCCTTGACCTTTTTTGCCCATTCAGGCCTTAAGCGACGTAGTTTTTATTTTACTGGCTTGATCTAAGGGTCGGTTGGGATATGGTGTTCCGCGATCTGTTTATCCACTCCAAGCATGTTTTCATATGACCAAGCAAACGCTGCCACGTGACGCTTAAGTACATTCATGATCTCTCTTTTTTCTTCAGGAGTCAATTCATTGGAAATTGTCACCATTTTTTGTGACTCACTTGTACCCAAGTTAATTTCGTTTAATGATGTATCATGAATGTTAAAGACATTATGTGTATGATCATATTAATGCATGGTGCTGTCAGGCAAAACATCAAGCAAGTAAGCAAAATTATCTTACTTCATTGAATGAGCCTCGTAGGTAAAATTATCAAAAACATGAGAAATGTTCATTATTACATCATCTATTTCCTCCTCCATAGGCGGAGGGGCTTCAGTTGTTGCAGCAGCAGGTGCGTTAGTGGTAGGTTCTACTTCAAGAGTGGTTTGCATCAGCTTCTCGGTGAGGAGTTTGATAGTGCCTGGTAGATCTTGGTCTCGCGCATCCCCTTTCTTCATCAGCTCGTTAACAGCCTTGGTGAAAGCTGCCATTGCAACTTCCAGTATTCTACCTTTTTTATATTCCTCAGTCGGGGTTATTGCCAGGGTCATTTTCTCTTCTAGTTCAGTATTGACAAGGAACTCAATCAGCTGGCCGGTTGTGAAGTTAAACACATCATTGAATATTTTGAGTCCTTTGACTTCCTCCCCATTCAGGATCGTCGGTTCTGGCTCTCCCAGGTACGCCTTAGTGCCTTCTGCCTCGCAGACGCTTACCATGTTACAGAACATGGGCCGTTTGTGCTTGTACATTTTCATGTTAGGGGTGAAACCCAGACCCAATCCACTGATGATATTTCCCCAAGCCTTTTCCAGGGATAAAACCTTACTTCTTCATTTGAGTTCTCAGACTCCCAGGGAAGAAGCGATATCCCTTTAGAGTACCGCGCCCCTTCTTCTTTTCTTCAGTGGCGATTGCCACCCTCAGCCCCTGCATTATTCTCTCCTCAAATGCGGTAGCTGCCATCATTGATTCCTCATCAGCCTTGATCATCAACGGCCTCCCTTTATGAATAAGTTTTATCTTCTAGTACAGAGTAGAAGGGACTACCCCTATTGCATGGATCCATGGCCTGCCTAGAAGCAATGAATAAGTCACTAGAATATCCAACATAGTGAACTTTACATTGGAGGTCACTCCTCCAGCGGTGACCTCTGCTTCAAAGCTGCCTACTACACCCCTTTTTGAATCATCGTAGGCTTGGATCACCGTGTCAGATTTGGCGAGCATATCCTCCCTTAGCCCTAGGTGAGGTAGGACTCTAAGGGGACAGAGATTGAAAGCTGAGCCATCATCGTGCGATCGAAAATTTGAACCTTGATAAATAAGGCCCGATTATGCAATCCCAATTCCTATAACAGCTTCGATTGATCAAAAGTTATGGACGACATTTGAGGGGGAGCAATTCCTTCCCCGATGGCAGCACACATCTCAATTACTGAGGTTGTAGGCGTGGCAGGCATTTCTATCAACCTCTTGACTAAACCCATCCTATGCTTTTGTAAAGTCTCAAGCAACCTCCAAATGCTATATTTGGCCTGAGTTCCCTTCAACTGATTTACCAAAGGGTTGTTTTCATCCACCTTTGGGGGTAGAGGTGGCTCGGGCTATTCCCTTGCTATTTCCTCTGACCTAGAGTCATTGAGCTGTACAGTCTCATCCCTTTTGAAAATTCTACTACTTCGAGTAACCCTTAGTACTCCATTATCCATCACTCTTGTTTCCCTGGAATTGACCCAAGGGTATTGGTCATATCCATCCTCGGCTTGGCCACGTCGCCCCTTCAACTTGTAAGAATCCAAGCTTATGGGCTTCTTCCCACCAGAAATGATTTCTCCCTTAGCTGAGGTTCCTTCTCGACTTAGGGACATATGCATCAAGATCAATGGGTACTCTTATTGGTGCTTTCCCAGATTCCACCTTCATTGCGTCCCTCCGTAGTTCACCTCCCTCTGCTAAGAACACTTCTACCAAAGGATCATCTTTGGTGCCTTCATCTTCATCAGCCACTGCATTCACCACCGAGTTAGACCGTGATAGCATCACTAGCATAGAATCAGCGAGTATCCCTGATCCTACTACGTGGACATTATAATGTCTAGTCGTTATCTCCCTGTCGAGATGATGAGCGTGAAAAGATAACTTATCAAAATTGGAACTGCCAACCTTGACAAATGATAACTATACCAATCCCGGGATCCACCTATTATCAATTATATTGCAGAAGGCTCAGATGGTCTTGGTGCCAGCACTAGATAGATAAACATCCACCACTTTACGTAGTTGGTGAGCGATTCTCCTTCCCTCTGTACACAAGTGAGCAAATCTCGCATGGTTTGTTTCTGAGTTTCTAAAAATGCAAACTCCGCCTGGAACTCTGCAGAGATGTAGTTCCAATTACTCTTGGTCTCAACCGACTGCATTTCGTACCACTGACTTGCTACTCCTGCTAGTAAGCACGGAAACAGTGTAGCTATCATGTCTTGAGAGAGGCCTTGTGCTCGATATAGGATATAAAACTTGGACAAGTGGGAAAATAGTGAGTCCTTCCCATTAAAAATCGACATACCGACTAAGCTAAAATTAGCCCTCGAGACTTCTTCCTGTTCTCTAATCACTCGATTTCTTGACTCAGATTCAAGCATCTCCATCACGTCATCTAAGTCCATCCCCAACTCAATCGCCATCACATACTCCTCTTCTCTGCTGATCGGTGCTTCTCCTGACTGTCCTTTCCCTACGCGAAGCGACGTAGGTTTCTGGCCGGTAAATACCGGTATCCCAGCAAAGTTGATCTCAACAGCTTTAATCTTACCCCCGCACCCTTACCGGTTAGACTCTTCCTCGAGTATCTTCAAAACCTGATTAGGATCGTTTCTCAGCCCGACCATCATCACAAATTCTCCAAACCCTTCAGACAGGCAGCTCAGGACCTTCCGTTCTTCTAACCCTGAGTTAATCATTCCTACCCTCGCCTCAAAATTTGACAAAGGGTTGTTCTTCGTGCTGGGCTTGAGCGCAGGCTCATGGATGACCTTATTAGCCACCAGTTTCTGAATGGCTTTCAGCAGCTCCTTGCAGTTATATGTGCGACGTCCCACGGCGACATGATAATGGCAATAATTGTTCTTCTCTTCCGGCCTGGGAGGGATATGCTTCTTCAAGCTCTCCAACTAATTAAGTTAACGCAGCTTGGTGAATAAGAATCCCAAATTAGCAGCATATGGTGAGATGCCATGATATTCTTCCTTTGGCAACCTAACGACGGCTACCTTTTCTTCATTCACCAATTGCACAGCTGGTTACTTCGCCTTTATCTGCATTGGGTTGGAATCATTCTTCTTGTAATAAGGCTTAGCAACCTGTTGCCCTGCTTCTGCCTCCATGGCATCATAGCGCTCTATCTTCTCAGCCCGCACAAAAACCTCCTGATAACTATGGAAAGTCTCAAACCCCAGCCTCTTTCGGTAAGATGGTAGTGCACCATCTAAGAGTTTTATGATCATTCATGGCAAAGATAGGCGAGATTGTAAGCGTACTTGCGTAGCCATCCATCTCTCAAAATAAGGCTTAAAGCTCTCCCCTGGTTTCTGCTTCACCACTTCTAGATTCTACATAGTGGTGATTATCAGAGTATTGAACCCATAATGGTCCACCATTGCCTGGGATAGACATCCCCAATCATAAGCTACCTCCATCGGTAATTGACTATACCACTCATTTACTGGGCTTCCCAACATAACAATAGACAGTTTCGCCATCATTCAATCACTGATCCTCAAAGCCCTCATCACATTCTGATAATGCGCAATATGCGCATGAGGATCGATGTTGCCTGTGTACTTCTCAAATTGAGGTATAGCAAAGGTCGGCGGTAAAGTATCCTCATCCCCAACTGTGGGCTGCACTAGCATTGCACCCCTCTGCCCCTGCACATGAGTGGCTAAGAACTATCTCCAGAGTTCAGCCATTCTAGGCTGTTGAAGGATACTGTTTGGGGTCTCCAAGAAACCCCCATATTGCTAATTCTGGTAATACTACCCCTGACCCTGGAATGTCTAAGGGGATTCGCCCCAGCTAGGCACTGTAGGCTGAGCCATCCCTTGAATAAAGGGAATGTAATTAGAAGAGGGCCTAATCTCCGAAGACCCCACTGCCCTTGGGCCGAACGAAGCACGCCCCGGCTACCCCGGGAAGAATTGGCCACCCACCTGTGGCTCATACACTGTCTGCGGCTGACTCTGCCCAGAACTGAACTGATAAAAGTTAGGGGTGACTGTTGCAAAACTTGGAAATACAGCAGTGGAAGATGACGGTCCTCCTGGTAGGATTGTACCACCAACATTTGGTACCACATCATTTACCCTCTGATCGGGCTACCCAATTCTAGTATAGCGATTGAGGATTGACGCAAACTGGTCATTATTAGCAAAAGCGTTCATGGCTATAACAATCTCGTTGCTCATCGATGATTGATTTTCTTGCGGGTTCTGAGCCGCCCCAAGAGTTTGTTCATTAATCACGTTCTCTTCCTATTGATTAGACATGTTGCGGAAATTACGAGAAGTGTCTTGATCTGAATCTGAGCAAGAGTCGGTGTATGGAACTCCTTTCTGATGAGCCGTGACTGGAGATAGATGGATCAGCCAGCCAAAAGCCATGTTCCAAGTTTTCTGAAGAAGTGGTTTTTTCCTAGCTGATATACACAAGGAGATCGTTAGGGAATGCATGTAAAATCATGATGCGCGATTGATGCATGAGATGTTTAATGTTATAGCTGCGGAAAAGGGTTAGCGTGCCATGATGTAAGATAAAATTACACACAAAAAAGAACAGAATCATTAGTCCATGCGATGAATGAAAGTCCATTGATTTTAATATCTGTATCCTATTCTTGGGACAACGTAAAGTGGAATGATGTAATGAAGTGGCCTAATTACCCGTGTGGTGATAAGTCAAAGGTTCAAGAGCTAACTCTCGTTATGTGTGAGTAGGCTGTGTGACGTACTCTAGTGTAAAGTATTCTCTAAATGTATGGAGAAAAATATCGTAAGTAACACATAAGTGAATGTTTTGGTCATTTTACCCCTATCGGGCCAAAGTCTTCGATGTCAGTAGACATCATTACTAAAGGTATGTAGTGATGCGTGAGCAAAAGTTCACCCTACGAGGGCTTGGGTTAGGACATCAACTGGGATATCCTTTGTGTTCACGTTTACTTAAGGTAGGCTTTTGGTGTATACGGGTGCCCCAGAAGGGCGTTAATTCAGATGCCAAATGGGCATCGTGCCAGGATTTTGGTAAGTTTATCTTACGAGTCAGATGTTATGTGGACATCATGTAAAAATGTGGGTGAGTGATGCAACATGATTCTAGTTGGTTTCAGGTCATCCTAAGGTGACACGATCTCGAGCATCCACTAAGTTCCTACGTATGAGTGACATTAAACCATGTTTAGTATCATGAGTGTGTACGTTTAAGTATCTGCATGAAAATTCGTGGTTAGCATGGCACATTTGTACAATGCATGATGAATCAGAAAGTGATAAACACTTAGCACATAGACAACAATATCTTTCTTCCAACCATACAACTCCCGCGCATAGGGTTTTTGGCTAATCTCTATCCTAAGGTTTCGTTCATCTTAGTATCACGAGGATACTAAGGAGCGCACCTGCAGGAAAATATAATGCATGATCGCGTGTTTGGGTAACACCCTAGGGAAAATGCCTATGGCTTATTTACATGAGGGTTTATAAATGGGTTGCTGATGTAGAAGGTTCTTGTTGTATTGAAATACACTCCAAGCCTCTCCCCAAATAGGTTCTAATGAGGGAGGTACATGCAATATGGCAACAAGTGCTCCACTCGCTCAAGTACTATATTTTCTCAGGGAGGCAGATTAGTACAAGAGAAAGCTTCGCGGTAATAGGGGTACCTTAGACTTATAGGCTAATCCCTTCTACTACTATGCGTTATTATAAATATGTCAAAATTAAGAGAAAATGGAATAATGTGATCAATACTTTTCAGCACTTATCCAAAATCTAAACCTTTGAAAAAAAAAAACAAGTTTCAGAAAAAATCCCTAGCAGAGTCACCACTATGAGCGGGCGACACGGAGCGGTGGGCCGAGAGCACGCGAAAGATGAGAGGTGCGGTCCACCGGGGTGTTTGGAAAAGAAAAGCACTAGGTCAAGGACCTGGGAAAAAAGGTTGAAAGAGAAAAAGGTGAAAATGTTTTAGATCGATTCGAACCCGAATCTGTCGTCTCTTAGTGTGGAGTCGTCACCTGGATTAGCTCTTTCCAGGAATTAGAGTCTTGTGAGGCTTAACTTTCGGAGGAAGGCCCATCAAGACACAGAGATTCAAGTCCGGGATAAGTTACTTATTTCTCACTGGATCACATTAAATTACATCTATAGAAAACCTTATTCTTTTAATTGTGCATATTCGCACTTAGGTTGTTTTTGAAGTTTATATGCATGATTTATGTATTGCGAAATAATAAATCATTCACAAAGCAGAATGATAAACCATCCACAAAACAGTAAGTAAATGCGGAAAGTAAAAGCGAAAAAATGAAGATTACAAGGCTTCAAAAATCAGGGGATGCAACCGACCGCTAACCTATTAATTACATTTCCCAAAAAAATGAAATTGAGATACCCGAAGGAAAATTAAATTCCTAAACACGCATCTAATCCTAATCTACCTACATCCACAAAGGTTAGTAGAAGGGATAGCATGTATGTTCGATTTTGAATTTAGCGAGGCTCGTGTGGCCTAAAAAAAATCAATCGCGATATTGTGTTTGTTATTTAAATAAAACAGTCTATTTTATTAGCACATTGGTTGCTCATTTTAATTAATGGAAATGCTTGCATGGTAAAAGGCGAGGTCTGTTATCCGGGAATATGTTTTATTTCCTTCGTGGGGGTGTTCTATCATAGATGTCCTTTTAATAAAGAAAAAGATGAAGAAGAATTACAACAGTTAAAATAAAATAAAAGTAATTAAAATCCTAGGTTCACAGATGAAATTAGAAGAAGAAATTAAACACTGAAAGCATGGGAATTGCAGTTCTAGGAACTCAGAGGCTTGCCCTTACTGAATGGATCCACTTCGAAGATATCTGATCGGTCCTTGAGAAATCCTCCTCGTCCTTTAGTTTAGGTGAAAAGGTTGTAGTAAAAGTCCAAAAATGTTCATTTTAATTCTTGGAAGCAATTCTAAAAGTTATATTTTTTTATCTGTAAATTTTTCCCGGCCCTCGATCATCGAAAAAGACCTGAGTATTTATAGGAAAAATCCTAAAAATCCAAAAAATGTAAGTTTTTCCGACAAGGGGCCTCGCCGGAGAAGATCTTGGCAAGGCTCTTCGCTGTGTCCTTAGCGAGGCCTCGCCAAGAGTGTTGGCGAGGCTTGCTTCGCCAACGAGGCTGGCTCAAGATTCAGGCCCCCCGGGTTTTCATTTTCAAATTTTTTTTTGTATTTTTCGTATTTTTTAATTAATTAATTAATTTCTGAATAAAATTAAATATTTTATTGAAAACATCTTTTTGAATTTAGAGACGAAAAGGATTCCCATTCGGATACGTCAGGATACTCGAAAATTGTGTCATTCAAGGATATAATCCTGAAAAACCGTCATCATTGAACGCGCGAGCTAGAACAAAATCCCGTACTCACAATTATACAGTAAAAAGAAGCAGTACGAAATCTAGAACAATTAAAACTTAATGACTGGAAATATATAGTACCATTTTTAAATGATTATATACATTTTACAGCCAAAAGCCAAAATACTTATAATAAAGAATTTATGAAGAAATTACTTCTTAAACTTCCTGGACCATTAGGTCAAGAAATACAAGAAGAGGGAAATAAGTTTTTAGAAAAAGAAAGTAATTATACTTTAAATATAAATACATTAGTATACCAAATAATGAAACATTTAGAAAAGAAATGTACAGAAATAAGTATACAAAGGCAAATGAAAAGACAATTATGGATTTTGTAATAATATTTATACGCCACAACAATATGGACAAGAAAATTGTATTTCTTGTAAGAGGAGATGGATCGAGTGGCCAGGCATTCCCTTTCGTTAAGGGATATGATGTATCTACAGGATGGAGTTACATGCGTATGTTCCTTTTCTCGACCTGTTTTATGCTTGACTTTGCATGTAAGCATGAAATGTTATATTTTTATGTATATGGTCATGATTTTCGTTTTATGTTTCTATGATTGCAGGCGATGGTGGCGAGGGGTGATGAGTACGTGCAGCGCTACTATGAGCTCAGTGGCTGTTTCCAGTCGTTGGACATTCATCACCAGGACCTGGATTCTTGTTTTCATATCTTAGATACTAGTCACCAGGAGTAGGGTGCTCACTACCAAAGTCTGGACACTCGCTATCAGAGTCTGGCTACCCATCATCAGGAATTATTGCGGTAGAATACCACAGCCGATCGGGCTCAAGCAGATGAGCAAGCTGCTACCTCAAGTTTTGCCTACTCTCTTGGGTTTAACCTTAGTTCTCTACTTGATGAGCCAGACAATGGGATGTCTGCTTTCTCGATGCTCCACAGCCTCCTCATGCATCTGGTCCGATCGATGGCGCTTCCGGGAGTCTATAGATATCTACTATGGTGCCCCGAGATTCGGTGGCTGGAGATGACGTATAGGCGACGCTTGCTTAGGAGCTCTTATTTTATCCACCTTGTTTTTGTTTCTTTTTAAACTGGATTTTTAGATAGCTTCCTTTATAGCATTTCAAAAAGAAACTTTGATTATGAAAAGAGTGGGGGATTTTGGCTATCTGTGCATTGGGTCCTTACTTGTTGCATTTTTTATGGTTGCTTGTTTGTTGATGTTTTTATGTGAATGCATGAATGAATATGTTATGCTAATGTCCGTGGTTGATGTGTGTAAGTGTTCACAAGTTTTTAGCTATAATCGTTCCGAAAGGCTTATACTATGTAACGGAGCCAAAAACTTGTTCCCCATTTTTCTACTGATAATATAAAAGTTCTTAATATGAACAGGTATTATCAGTACCGCTTATCAAATAGAAAAATGATGATAACTACAAGTATACAGTTGCGATGTAATTTTAAAAGATATCGATTCCA
>CATIWQ010003015.1:0-29942 GCA_949673415.1 Euphorbia schlechtendalii
AATCGGAAGAATGTTATAGAAAGTTAGAAAATAAGATGGATCAAATGTTTAAAAATCAATCATCTTCTATTCATAATTTGGAAATACAAATTGGTCAATTAGCGAGTTCTATTCCATCTCGAGGAAAAGGTCATCTACCTACTAGTACAGAAGGAAATCATAAAGAAAATGTGCATGCTATAGCCCTTCGTAGTGGTAAATTGTTAGATCAACCAAATCCTTCGGGTATGCTTGCTAATAACGATGTTGTTGAAGTACCAGATGAATATCCGAGTAAATCTGATGAAAATGCAGGAGTGGATGAACAACCTAAATCCGGAAAGGTTAATCCCCCTCAACCACCATTTCCGAATAGGATGAAGAAGAAGAATTAAGATAAACAATTTATCGATTTCATCAACAAACTCAAAGGTCCAAAAATCTATCTTTCATTTATTGAAGCCATTACTCAGATTCCTAACTACGGTAAGTTTATCAAAGAACTTTTATCTCAAAAACGTAGTTTAGAAGGAATATCAAAGGTATCTTTAACTGAAGATTGTAGTAAAATAATAACTGCTACAATGCCCACTAAATTAAAAGATCCAGGGAGTTTCACAATTCCATATAAACTTGGAAACATTTCTTCTCCAAAATGTTTATGTGATCTTGGGGCTAGTATAAATCTTATACCTTTATCAATCTTCAAAGAATTAAAGCTTGATGATGAAGTTAAAAGGACAAATATGGTTTTGCAATTGACTGACCAGTCTATTAAACGTCCTTATAGCATAATAGAAGATGTGCTAGTTAAAGTGGATAAATTTGTGTTCCTAACTGGCTTTGTTGTGCTAGATTTTGCATATGATGAAAAGTGTCCTATAATCTTAGGAAGACCTTTCATGCTTACTGGCAAAGCATTGATAGATGTTTCAGAGGGCAAAATTAAATTAAAGATAGGTGATGATAAGGTAGAATTTAACATGGGTAAAGCTGATAAATATCCTATGGATGAAGATATTTGCATGAAACTTGACTTGATTGATGCTTGCATCCAAGAAGTTGTTAAGCTAGACTTCATCCATGAATATGAAGTCAAGGGGTTGAAAACCTCCATAAATCCATAAATCTCTTGTATTTTCCTAATATATATATATATATATAGTTTTTTATAGTAGTTTATTTCTATTTTTAAATATTTTAATATAGTTTTTCAAGTAAAATAGAAGAAAGAAGAAAAATATTTTGGATTTTGACATATCGCGATCGCGACCTGGTTCACGCTCATGATCATTTGAGATTTAAACAATCTGTTTCTGAGTAAGAGGAAGTCACGATCGTGACTTACTCTCTTGATCACGACCTGTACGATCTGCACAGCAGTTATTGTTGTAACAGCTATATTCTAATGGTTATTTTCTACAATGTATCAGTTGGAAAGGCAATAATTATCCTATTTTCCCTATAAATAACTTCTTTTCATGAGTTGTTTTCACAAAAACTCTTATTCTTAATCTCAAAACTCTCGAAGATCAAGTTTTCTCTTTTCTCCAAAACATTTTCTTTCTTAATTTCAAATGGCTCCTAAAAAGGCTGCAACAACTTCATCAAAAGGGAAGAAGAAATTAGTGAATCGACAAACTGAGGTTGGTTGTCCCTTTTCGATTTAGAGCGACGAGGAAGTGGAAAGATATTTGAGAATAAAAAACTTTAATTTTCATGGTATGCTTTTCTATGATCCTACTTTTGCTATTGATGTTGGGATTCACATAGAAGTAGAGGGATATTTCTCACTTTTTATATTGGAAAAGTTTGTTCTTATACGATTTCCTTTTATCGAGGAATGGGTCCTCGAGTTCTTGGTAACCGTTGCTGATGATTGAAATAGTTTAAAGAAGAAATTCAAGAATGGAGGAGAAGAATATAAGTTCACTTTGATGGATTTAATCAGTTGGTTTGGTTTAGGAGAGAATTATGATGAGAATGAGAAAGATGAAGATTACAAGTTAATAGACATTTAGACCGAGTTAATAGGATTCGATTGATATGATGTTAAGAACTCGTCCAATGAGAATATACGGAGCAACAGTCTTCTCTACATTCACAAGTTCATCTCTCAAAGTCTTTTCTTTCGACATGAAACAACTAAAGTGTCGATGAAAGATAGGAGAACATTAGAATGCAATTAGAGAGAGATATAGTGTGTGTAGATAGAGAGTTCGCTACGTTCTTAAGTGTTAGCGAGAAAATGTTTGATTGTTGTATAAGTGTACTTGCAAATCACTTATCAATAAATGTTTTCTTTCTTCAATATTTGTTTGTTCGATATTTGCAAAAAATAGCATCCTAGCAGAGTTTCTGTACGGGCCAAGAACGAATTCAAAGTAGACGTAGGAATTGCAGGAATTGACAACTCCCATTAAAGAGTGGGTATAGTTTGATCAACTTTAGATTTCACTTGCATACCTTACAACTTTGCTTTGCTTTCTACTTATACTTTCCATTTTGAAGTTTATGATATGTCTATGTGTCATAATGCGTATTTCGTGCTAAGTCTTTTATGTTAATAAAGTTATATGCGTTGGCGTTAATTTTAAGAGTAGTTTCGGGGTTAATAATATCGTTTATAATCACTGGATCTGTGATATAACATTGTTTAGTGAGCCAACATTTTTGGAATGGTAACTTGCTAAATGTGGCTATGTGAGAGCGACCCATACTAAGCATAGTATTGACGTAGTCCAGGTTTATATAATAGTCTTATCTCGTTTGCGCTAATTTTAGAAAAGTTATTTCACGTATTGCTCTGCGGTGAATCATTGAGCATCTGAGTGTGTTGATCCAGGTTTGTTAGATTAGTCTAGTGCGTCGTAATATCTTTGTTGAACTTGCATGTTTTCTCTGTTATACTTGTTCATAGTGAAAACCTATATATTTAGAGTCTCTCATCTATCACATCTATATTTACTCAACTTTTCATTCTGATCTTCCTATCCAAACTAAAAATCTCAAATCTATTTTTATTTTCTATTACTTTATCTTTCCTTGTTGATCCTTAGACCTAGTCCTTCCCTGTGGGTTCGATATCTTTTAAAACTACATCGCAACTGTATACTTGCAGTTATCATCATTTTTCTATGTGATAAGGGGTATTGAAAACACCTACAGTTTTTCAAGAATAAGTTCTTGGCATTATTATTGAGGATAAGTCTATTAAATGAGTATAGCCAAGTCTCACGAACAAGTTTTCGGAACCATTAAGGGATTAAACTTATCAGTGGAAAAGTGGTGAATAGTAAGCCATTCCAAACTTCTTCCAAGATAAACAATTCTTCAAGAATGACAGTGTTGGAACTAGATCTACCAAAAAGCGAATTCCTTAGATAGAAGTGTAACGTGAGCAAACAAGGGTCTCGGATCCAGTGACTATAGGTAGATTTCTGTTTGTATTCGCCTTTTCTAGTAAGGCGATTCCAAGTTGGTAGTGGATCCCAACCAGGAAGCATTTTGTAGTAACAATCTTTAGGGAATCCCAAATTCTGCACCAATTTCTTCCTCGACAATTTATACTTCTTCCCTTGATGATGAAATTCTAGACAATCCATCTTAGCATTTGCCCATACTAACAATATAAATATCTCCTTGCAATTATCTTCATTGTTACCAATATTCATGGAGGAATAGAGAACAAAATTTAGAATCCTAAGATAATACATTACCCTCTCATAGATTCCTAGATGAATGAAACTATTCTTATGGATAACATAAGAACTTGTGAATTCTGCATCTCTGATGGTTTTGAAATGATCACCTTACTCTTAAGAGTGAATAGGAAAAGATGCTTCATACTACTCTTGCAGATCAGAAGGAGGAATGAGAATAGATTTGTTAGAGTGTACCATTTTGAAGAAAAGGATTGATTGATTTTCAAGGTTTGGAACAAAGATTTTATCTGAAGAAAAAGGAATTTTTGATTTTAGAAGTGAAGGATTATGAGAATTTGTATTCTATATATAGAATTTGAGAGAAACCATCGAAAAACTCCTCAAACTACTGTAGTTTTCGCTCACGTCACGATCATGATCCTAGGTCATGAACATGTATATACTAAAAACAAGAAACAAAAAGTTTTAATAAGGAATTCACGAGCATGAATGGAAGTCGCGAACATGAATAGGAAAAATAGAAGAAAATCTTCTATTTGTCAGGAATGAAGATGAACAAATTATGATGTTTCACCTCCAAGATGATTATTTCATAATCTTTTTACATCTAAGATAAGATTAGAAATTTGTATAATATAGGAAATGAAATAAATAGATATAATTAGTATAAACACCGTATCTCCAACAATTAATCTCTAGAACGCACTTGCCTTCCCCAGCAATGGCGCCAAAAACTTGATCGCAAGGTTTTGACTCTAATGACTCTAAGGGGTTATATTTTAAAATGAAGCCAAAAACCTTGTTCCCCACTTCTCTACCGCTAAGATAAAAGTTCAAATACGAACAGGTGTTGTCAGTACCGCTTATCTAAATAGAAAAATGGTAACCATTGCAAGTATACAATTACGATGTAGTTTCAAAAGATATCGATCCCATAGGGAAGGACCAGCTCTAAAGATCAACAAGAGAAACGGAATAAAGAAAATAAAATAAAATAGTTTTGATTTTAATTGGGAAGAATTGGAATGATGAATGGATAGATAAATATATGATAGATTAGAGAAGATAAAATCATATAGATTTTCCCTATGAACAAGTATAGCAAAGAAAAAATGCAAGGTCATAAAAGATATTACGTATACTAGATTAATTTAACAGACTCTGTTCTAGACACTCAGATATTCAATTATTCACCGCCGAGCAACACATGAAATAACTTTTTTAAATCTAGTGCAAACTAATTAAGACGATTATATAAACCCAGATAACAATATTACTATGCTTAGTACGGGTCGCTCTCACATAGCCACATTAAGCAAATTACCCTTACAAAAATGTTGGCTCACTAAAAAGCGTTATAATCATAGATCCAGTGATTATACACAATCTTGTTAACCCCGAAACTTCTCTTAAAGTTAACTCATAAGCATATAACTTGATTAATATAAAAGACTCAACACGAAATACACATTATGACACATAGACATATCATAAACTTTGAAATAGAAAGTATATGTAGAAAGCAAAGCAAAGTTGTAATGTATGGAAGTGAAAGCTAAAGTTGATCAAATCGTATCCACTCTTTAATGGGAGTCATCAATTCCCGCAATTCCTGCGTCTGCTTTGAATTCAGTCTCGGCCCGTACAGAACCTTTGTTAGGATGATATTCTTTGTGAATATCAAATAAACGAATGTTGAAGAACGAAAACTTTTATTGATAAAGTGATTTGCAATTACACTTATACAACAATCGATTGAATATGTAGAGAAATCTAGTGATCGAAATAAGGATTTGAATCACTTATACATTTTCTCGCTAACACTTATGAACGTAGCGAAAACTAGATAATTTCACTCTTTATCTACACACTATGCACTATTTTTCACACAACACCACACCACACTTGCACGAAATTTTTAAGGTTTGGAGCCCTATTTATAGAGTTCGAAGGGTTGCATCTATCCATACTAAGAGTTGTGTCCATTGGTGAAAGATTGCATCACTTCATTATGATTGATTGAGTTGATTTGATCTTATCCACAATGGATAGGCAACTTTTCATGATTGGTTGACTTTTAAAAGGTGTCTTTTCATTGGGTAGTTGATGGCGGTTGATCATTATTATCTGGTAGTTGGTAGTTAAGAAGATTTTACCAGAAACCATCCAAGTCGCGACCGCGAGGTACATGTCACAACCGTGAACTTTTGGTTGGAAACTTTCTATTCTGAAGAATACTAAGTCGCGACCGCGAATGGTTGTCGTGATTGTGAAATGTGTTTCTCTTCAAAATTCTTCTTGTAACTTCATTGATCTTTGACAGCTTCGATCCTAAGCCAAATCTTTAAGTTCCACACATCTTTTTGCACCTTTTTCACTCTTTTTTCATAGATTTCCACTTTTGATCATTTTACTCCCATGATTTACCTAGTATCTGCATTTGCACCAAAAACAACTACATACCACGTGAAATCTTTTATATGAAGTATCAAAATGACTTAAACTATATTGTTTAGTATATAAAATTATAATGATAATAAGTGTAATTATACACTTATCAGTCATGTCACGAATCTTACATGCACATCTGACCCTTTGCTTGTGTATCTTAGCTTGGAAAAGGCCTGATCAATGCCTAGTCCACATTTCTCCAATTGTGGCCAGTCTAGAGGGGGTTTCGTACACTGACTCAAGTGAGGACTCTAGTTCAGAATCAGATTCAGTTCAACACATGTCTTTCATGGATAATCAACAAGGAGAAGGTACGGGGGAGGAACAACATGTCCTTACGGAACAAAATTCTCAGCAATCGTCAATGAGCGCCAAGATCGTAGCTACCTTGAACGCATTTACCAACAATGAATAGCTAGCTACGCTCATTCACCAACATGTCAGGAGAGCTCAGAATGTAGTGTCCAGCTCGGAGGTCATCCTTAACAATGTCAATCCAACTAGATGGCCTGAGATAGGGGGACCTCCCACCTCACACATGATGCCCCTACCTCCTACTACCTTTTACCAATTTGGGGTAGGACAAACTCAGAACCAAGCCTAAATTGGTCTGCTAGGATTCAACTTCGCCAATCCTTTCCAGCAGCAATCTAGTCATCAATTTTCCCCTAGACAAACTATCTAGCCAGCATTCGCACCAGGGCCTTTCTACCAAGGAATGACCCAACACCCTGTTCCTAACTGGAGTACGTCAATCACCTCACAGTTCCAAGCACCTCAACCCCCCCCCCCCATTTTGTGGCATATCCCTAGGGGCAATAAAGCTCTTATCCAAGCGTAGGGAATGCCATCCTCCAATAACCAGGAATGGCAGAACTATGGTAACAATTCTTGGCTACTCACAGTGGCTATCTCATGAACATATGCCCTGCACAACCAACAATCAGGGATGAAGATCTTACCCCCAAACTTCACAATATCGCAGTTTGAGAAGTATGTAGGATCTGGTGACCCGCGTGCTCACTTAATGCATTATCAGACGGTGATGAGAGCATTGAGGTCAACGATCGAATGATGGCTAAGCTCTTCATTATCACCTGGGGCTACCCAGTCAACGAAGGGTACAACCACCTTCTTCTTGACATAGCTACAGATTGGAATAGCCTCACTCAAGCTATGTTGGGGGATTATGATTTCAACTCTCAAATGGAAACCACAATGCAACATCTGGAGGCTATAAGGCAAAGGTAGGGTGAGAACTTCAAATCCTACTTTGCTCATTGGATGGCCACATAAGTCATGCTTCGGGCTCGCTTAACTCTACCAGAGATGATAACCAAGCTACTGGACGGTGCACTGCCATCATACAGGAATAAGTTTCGAGCTATCAGGAAGTGTTCGAGAAGGCGGATAGGATGGAACACTTTGAATCCATGGACATATATGAAGGAAGCTAGAATAGCATCGGAAGAAGATGATGTAATAAATTAGCTTTTAGCTACTTTGCCCACGGGGCTTTTGAATTATTTTGAATAAATTGAACATTGTTTACTTACTTGATACTCTATCAATGACACCATGCTTTCTCATAAGCATATACATGATGTTTATAGTACACGTGACACACCATTTCATGAAATTAATTTCGGTATAAATGGATTCCCCATAATAAATTCAAATGATTTGAATCTTGAGAGAAAGTGAGAGACAAATACATGTACTTAGACAATGCGTTAACCGGGAAGTCATCAATGGAATCCCTAATAAGACAAACCCTAGGGGTAACCATTAACCAGCACAAGAGAAGGCTCTTCAATGAACGAAGCCCACGACACCTACAACAGATAAACATACATCATGTGATAAATATTGTTCATGCATAAATTACATTTGCAGCATGACATTTACAGGCAAAAACGATGCCAAACTAGGGCAACACTATCCTGATAAACAAGAACCTCCACATGAGGAACCTACAAAAAAGACGATGACCCACTCAAACCTAAAGTCAACGTTTCAATATCACAAAAGTCTTCCAAAACAACGAAGCGGCCATCGGGACATCCCTGAAAATCTCAAACTCAAATTTCCACGTTTATCATGGGCCTGAAGAAAAATTTCTCAGAACCCTCATGTTTTAATTCTTGATTGAAGAGGCAAAAATTTTTGCTTTCGACAATCTCAATCAAGAAATTAAAACATATGTTACAAGTATCTATTAATAAAATTCCTCATCCTTGCAGGTACCCCTGCAACTCACATGGGACATCTATATCAGACTCACAGCAGTCAACATATCATCGAAGGCATGGAGTGCACTGCTTTCATCCTTTCCCTAGCAGTTCCAAGGGTTATAGTAAACCCAAAGGGCAACACACAAGGGGCATGCAATTTAGACCACAACGGTCAACCATCCCACAGCGGATTTCAATGAAGACTCACGGTAGTCAACATATCATCAAAGGTATGGAGCACACAACTTTCATCCTTTCCCAACTAGTTCTGAGGGTCACACTCAACCTAGAGGTTAACTCACAAGTGGCAGACCACAACGGTCAACCAACCCATAGCGGATTTCGATGAAGACTTACCACATTCGACGTATCATAAAAGGCATGGAGCACACAGCTTTCATCCTTTCCCCAACAACACCAGAATCACATTCAACCCACGGTTAACTCACAAGGGACATCCACCGTAGACTTTCTAAAATCCGCGTACCCTTTTAGACATTCTACATTCCTCATTCCTTTTCAAACTTTTTACAGTCAATGGACTTTCTACATTCCTCATTCCTTTTTAGACTTCTTACAGTCAACGGACTTTCTACAGTCCACATTCCTTTTTAGACTTTTTACAATCAACGGACTTTCTACACTCCAAATCTTCTTTAGACTTTTTATAATCATCGGACTTTCTACAGTCCACATTCCTTTTTATACTTTTTTACAATTAATAAACTTTCTACTTTCCAAATCTTCTTCACACTTTTTATAGTCATTGGACTTTCTACAGTCTGCATTCCTTTTTAAGACTTTTTACAGTCAACGGACTTTTTACAATCCAAATCTTCTTCAGACATTTTACAATCAACTGACTTTGTACAGTCTGCATTCATTTTTAGACTTTTTACAGTCACCGGACTTTCTACAATCCTCCTTCCTTCTAGCATTTTACAGTCAAACGAACTTTCTACAGTTCACATCTTGTTTAGACTTTTTACAATCAATGAACTTTCTACAGCTCGTAATCTTCTGACTTTTTACAGTCAATGAACTTTCTACAGTTCGTAATCTCCTGACTTTCTACAATCAATGAACTTTCTATAGTTCACATCTTATCCTGACTTTTTCAGTTAGAGGGCTCTCTACGGTCCACGTCATCAATGGGTTTACTACAACCTGTACACAGGGTCCTTAACTAGAAGAACGGAGGTGCACAGTTAACGTTCTTTCCCCAATGGTTCCAATAGTTCAACTAGCCAAAGGTCAACCTTCAAGGGGTAATCATTACTAAACGGGCAATTCGCAAGGGGCATAGAGAGACCAATCCCTGACAATGTTGCACTGAGATGAAAGCTTCCAGCCATCATCCCTAAAGAGTGCCAACCGTGACTGGGCAGGTATTATCTCTAAACCCTGCAGCTCTTTCAATCGTGGGACCATATTGATCTCATATCAGCAATGATCCCACAAGGGGCAGCTTGTGAGCACGGGATTTTACCCTAACTCGCAAGTTTGATGATGAACCTGTAATTTTTCCCTTGTTAGTTTTTCACATTTTGAGGGGTCCTGAAATCATCTGGGTATCATCTGCCTTGTTTCTTTAGGCTTCCTTTTCTTAAAAAGCCCAAGCCAAAAATAAAAACCCAGCCTGGCCATGCAATGTCGTTAACAACATCGCAATGTCATTAATGACATTGCCAATGTTGTTAACGTCATTGCCAATATCATTAATGACATTGCTTTGACAGCAGAACCAGAATTGCACTTTGTGGACTTTTTCAGCTAAAAATTAAAATTTTTCCAACTTGCTCGGTTTCCATCATTGAAATACAGCTGCCACATCCCACTAAAGACTTTGGATCCCCAACATTTGCTTAGGGTTGAGGGATTAAGTTGAAAAAATGGAAAAGTGGAAAAATCAAACTTAGACTTCTCTTTTGGATTAAAGGGAACTCTCTCTTTAAGAGAGCTGAATTCCAGCAAAGAAAAAAAGGAGAGGAGAGTTGCCAGGGGGAGAGTTACAGAGAGGGAGCTCACATTTATAGGACGAAAGGGCCTAGAGAGTAGGGAGCATTCCTTCATGAATTCTTGGGTGTTCTTGAGCTAAAACAAAACTTTCAACCCCAAAACTTGAGATTTCGGGTTAGTTAGATTAAATACATGAGGTTTAGACTTGAATGGAGAGTCTACAACATCTTTATCACTCACTTGGAGGTTACTACATTTTTTGAAACATCCACTTTGGCAAGGAATAGATCCCTTTTAAAGATTTTCGGTAAACAACCAAAACCAACCAAAAAGAAACAAGGAGAGGTTCCCGGAGGACTTCAAGGACCTTAATGAAAATGGATTCATGACTATGGGGTAAGCCTCTAAGTTCCTAGAGTTTTTTCTTACATTTATATGTTTTTCTTTTTTAAGTTTCATCTTGTTTTCGATTTTTTCTATTTTTGCGCACCAATCGTTTTTCCACATTTTACAGTATAATTTTGAAATTTTTTAAGTATTTTCTTTACATGAACATATTTTACACATCTTGAGCTTTCCAAATTGATTAAGATCATCCAAATCAGTTAAGTATAGCCAAAGTTATGTTCTTTTGAAATTTCAGATTTT
Organism: Euphorbia schlechtendalii; assembly: GCA_949673415.1. NCBI lineage: Eukaryota > Viridiplantae > Streptophyta > Magnoliopsida > Malpighiales > Euphorbiaceae > Euphorbia > Euphorbia schlechtendalii. Next base: position 10,937 of record CATIWQ010003015.1, read on the forward strand.
GGTTTTGCTGTTTTCTACTATTTCTGTGTGTTTCATGCAGGTCTGGAGCCTTGATGTCATTAACAACATAAACTAATGTTTTTAACAACTTCAAAATGTTGTTAACGACATTACCTATTGTCGTTAACAACATTTCCCTTGGCAGAATGTAGTATCGCTCTGTTTTGCTCCGTTTCGAATCGTTTGAGCCTGGAATGACCAGCTGAGACCCTTCTGAACTTGGAAATGCATCATTGAGGGTAATAAACCTTTAAATTGTAATTATTCGGGAGTTATATGTGATTTATAAATATATTAACATGTTGATTAAGGTTTGGAGTAGCAACGGAATCGCTTCGGGCCATTCATATCGATATCGCCCTTTATAGGGAAGTCGATAACGATATGGATGACATCGTCACCATTGTTAACCCAAACGATGGCTATGTTATGAATGTTGGGCCTAGATTTATGTTTCTAAATGTTTTTTTAGGTCACCCCCATGAAGAGAATAAAACGTATTCCTGGATAACAGTCCTCACTACTTTGCCATGAGGTCATTTTCCCTAATAAAATCGACAAACACACGTGTAAATAAAAATGAACCATTTTTGTTTTAATAACTTTAAACCATTGATGTTTTAATTAGGCTACATGAACCTCGCTAAAATCAAATTGAACATACATGCCATATCTAGTGCTAACCTTTGTGGATGCAGGTCAGATGTATGCCTAGGAATTTATTTTTCCTTCTGGTATTGCAAATATTTTTTGGGAAAATGTAATTAATAGATTAGGTGGGTGGTTGTATCCCCCGAGGTTTTGTAATTTGTAATCTTTACTTTTACGCATTTACTTTTCGCATTTATTTAATGCTTCATGGATGGTTTACTGCTTTCCGCATATGCGTTAAACCATGCATTTCAGACTCGAAAATGACCTAAGTGCAAATATGCATAACAAATAAATAAGGTTTTCTATAGATGTAATATAATGTGATCACATAAGAAATAAGAAACGTATCCCAGACCCAAATCTCTATGTCTTAGTGGGCCGTCCCCTGGACGTTAAGCCTCACAGGACTCTAATTCCTAGAAAGAGCTAATCCAGGTGGCGACTCCACACTAAGAGGTGGCGGATTCGGGTTCGAACCGATCTAAAAATGTTTTCGCTCTCTCAACCAAAACCTCCCCGGGTCCACAACCTAGTTCACCTTTTTCAAACGCCCCGGTGGACCACGCCTTTGATCTTCGTGCGCTCTCGGCCCACCGCTCCGTGTCGTCCGCTCACAAGTGGTCACCATTTTTCTATTTGGATAAGTGGTATTGACAACACCTGTTCGTATTTTGAACTCTTATCTTATCGGTAGGAAAGTGGGAGATAAGGTTTTTGGCTTCTTTATAAAATATAAATCCTCAGAGTTAGTAGAGTCAAAAACTTGCGAACAAGTTTTTGGCACCGTTACCGGGGATCAGTCTTTCGGAACGAGTATAGCCAAAAACTTTGCGAACAAGTTTTTAGCGCCATTATCGGGGATAAGTCTTTTGGAACGAGTATAGCCAAAAACTTTTACGATCAAGTTTTTTGCACTGTTGCCGGGGAAGGCAAGTGCGTTTAGAGATCAAATTGCCGGAGAATGGGAAATTATATTTATGTGTCTACGAATTATGATACTAAGTCTAAAAATTGAAGAAAAAGAAGGATTGAAGAAGTTCATGACCATGACTATAGATCGAGCCCGTGAAGTTATACATCAAAACCTTTTGTTCCTATTTTGAAAGAAATCACGATCGTGACAAGCCTTCGCGATCGTGACATGGGCCCCAAATTCTCTTTCAAAATAAACGGTTTTACTCTTTTCTTTTCTTTTCTATTTCAATTTTTTGACTAGTTGTTTATTTTTAATCTTTTGTTTTTCATTTTTAATAAAATCACTCACAATGAGGACATTGTGTTCTTTAGTGTAAGGGGGGCATTTGTAATAAAATCCAAAAAAATAAATAAAATGAAAAAAATCGAAGAATTTGAAAATTTTTGTGTTATTTTTATATTATCCATTCCTATACTATACTAACATTTATCCAAGGTGATTTTGAGTGTTAGGTATTACAAGTTTGATGTTAGTGCAAACTTCGGACAAAATATTTTTTCGAATTTGAGTGCATGTTGAATTTGAGCGCTTATTAGCACAACATTTATCAATTTGGCAAGGATGAGTGGTGAGTAACATTCTAGAGTAACATTCCAAGTAAGTTTCGATATATATATTTCAATGCAACATGAATTAGTATAAGTTGTATAGTTTTAGTTTAATGCTACCAATAAGTTAAAGTGGAGTAATATCTAGTAGTATTCTTACTATGAGTTTTATATGCAAATCTTGAATAACTTCTATAAGTGTTGAGTGTGTTTAAAGTGTAGGAAACTATAGCCATACTACTTTGGAATTAATCAATAAATGATGAGGGTATTGAGAGAGAAAAAATCAAAAGAAAGAGAGGATAGCCAATGAGTTATGCAAAAGGTGAGGAATGGTACAGAGCAGAAATTGCAAACATTCATTGAGTGAAAAAAGAAAAAGAAGCATAGCACGAAAAATGAGTACAAAGTACAAAATACTTCAAAAATATATGCTTAAAAGTAAAAAAATGAGAGAGTGGTATGGAGCATAAAATGCAACCACTGAAAAAAGGGGAGTGGTATGGAGCATAAAATGCAACCACTAAGAGTGTTTTAGCATCCTAGGTTACCTAAAAATGCCTTGAGAGAAATTATTCAAAGTGTTCTTTCTATGTCCTTTATACTTTATACTATGCTTAAGAGAAGGAAATATTCGAGTATGCATATAACGCTTATATGAAGATGCGATTCGGTTGAACCTCCATTAAGAGCGAAGGTATGCAACTAGACTATATGAATTACACATTACTAATTTGTGGGAAATTTCAGACTTCTACTTGAATCTTATGCAACGTGGGAATGTGGTACTCACTACAATAGTCTTTCACCAAATAAGGTACGAACTTGGATAACTAATTTATACACTAATTTTTAATTTACCCTGAGGACAAGGCAAAAGTTAAGTGTGGGGGTGTGACAAGTGTCTAATTACACTTATTATCATGATAATTTTACACATTAAACACTATAGTTTAAGTAATTTTTATATTTCATATAAAAGATTTCACATGGTATGTAGTTGTTTTTTTATGCAAATGCAGGTACTACGTAAATTTGGAAGAAAATGATTGAAGTTCAAAATCTATGAAAAGAGAGTGAAAAAGGTACAAAAAGATGCGTGGAACTTAAGGATTTGGCAAAGGATCGAAGATGTCAAAGATCGGTAGAAATCGCAAAGAGGAATCATGTCACGATCGTGACACACATATCGCGGTCATGGCTTGTTAACTTTCACAACAGAAAGTTTCCAACCAAGTATTCGTGGTAGAGATAATCATTCGCGATTACGACCTTGATAGTTTTTTTGGTAAACTCTTCTCTTCTTTCAACCGCCGGATAAGAACGATCAACCGCTATCAACTAACAAACAAAAAGACACCTTTTAGAAGTCAAACAATCATGAAAAGGTGCCTTTCCATTGTGGATAAGATCAAACCAATTCAACCAATCACAATGAAGTGGTGTAATTCTTCGCCAATGGACATGACTCTTCGTTTGGATAGACACAACCCTTCATACTCTATAAATAGGGCTCTAAACTCACCAATTTCACGGAGAGAGTGGATCATGTGATGTCACATGAGTGATAAGTGTGTTGCATAGATATAGAGTAAAAATATCTTGATTTCGCTACGTTCATAAGTGTTAGTGAGAAAATGTATAATTGATTCGAACCTTATTTCGATCACTAGATTTCTCTATATATTCAAGTGATTGTTGTATAAGTGTAATTGAAATCACTTATCAATAAAAGTTTTCATTCTTCAATATTCGTTTATTCAATATTCACAAAGAATAGCATCCTAGCGGAGGTTTTGTATGAGTCAAGACCGAATTCAAAGCAGACACAGGAACTGCGGGAAATGACGACTCCCATTAAAGAGTGGATACAGCTTGATCAACTTTAGCTTTCACTTGCATACCTTACAACTTTGCTTTGCTTTCTACTTATACTTTCTATTGCGAAGTTTATGATATGTCTATGTGTCATAATGTGTATTTCGTGTTGAGTCTTTTATATTAATCAAGTTATATACTTTTGAGTTAACTTTAAGAGTCCTTTTGGGGTTAATGAGATTGTGTATAATCATTGGATCTGTGATTATAACGCTGTTTAGTGAGCTAACATTTTTTAGAATGATAACTTGCTAAATATGGTTATGTGAGAGCGACCCATACTAAGCATAGTAATATTGTTATCCAGGTTTATATAATCATCTTAATTCATTTGCACTAGATTTAGAAAATTCATTTCATGTGTTGCTCTGCGATGAATAATTGAATATCTGAGTGTCTAGAACCAAATCTGTTAAATTAATCTTGTGTACGTAATATCTTTGATGATTTTGCTTGTTTTCATTGCTATACTTGTTCGTAGGGAATATCTATATACTTTTTATCTTCTCTAATCTTTCATACATTTGTCTATCCATCCATCATTCCAATCCTCCAAAATAAATTACATTAGTTTCTTTTGTTCTGTTCCTCTTGTTGATCTTTAGAACTAGTTCTTTTCCTGTGGAATCGATATCTTTTAAAACTACATAGTAACTGCATACTTATAGTGGTCACCATTTTTCTATATAGATAAGCGGTATTAACAACACCTGTTCGTATTTTGAACTCTTATCTTACTGGTAGGAAAGTGGGAGACAAGGTTTTTCTATTCTTTATAAAATATAAATCCTTAGAGTCAATAGAGTCAAAACCTTGCGAACAAGTTTTTGGCGCCATTGCCGGGGATTAATCTTTCAGAACGAGTATAGCCAAAAACTTTGCGAACAAGTTTTTGGCACTGTTGCCGGGGATAAGTCTTTCGGAACAAGTATAGCCAAAAACTTTTGTGATTAGAGACAATCCGAGAATCAATTTTGTATTGAACTCTAATGAGCTCTGTGTATATAAAAAGGCTAGTGGGAGTGCGATCATTTTCCTTGTATTATATGCTGATGACATATTATTCATAGGAAACGATATTCCTTTTCTTCGGATAGTTAAGACATGGTTATTAAAGAAGTTCTCCATGAAAGACCTTGGAGAAGCAGCTTTAATACTTGGTATTAAAATTTACTAAGATAGATCCAATAGGCTACTAGGTCTTTCACAAAGTACATATATAGATAAGTTTTTGGCTAAATTTAACCTTGAGAAGTCAAGAAAGGGTTATCTCCTAATATCTCACAGGATTAACCTTTCTAAACCTGAGTGTCCGAGAACATAAGAAGAGAGACTGTGAATGAATGGAATACCCTATGCCTAAACAGTAGGGTCCATCATGTATGCTATGATATGCACTCGGCCTGATGTCTCACATGCATTGAGCATCACCAGCAGATTTCAATCTGACCCAAGGAGAAGCACTGGATGGCCGTTAAAACTATCCTCAAGTACTTATGCAGGACTAAGGATAATTTTTAGTATATGGAGAAGGTGATCTCACTTTAAAGTGATACACTGATGCGAGTTTTCAATCTGACAAGGATGATTATAAGTCCCATTCAGGTTATGTTTTTATGTTTAATGGAGGGGCAATTGTTGGAAGAGTTTTAAATAGGATACGACTATCAATTCAACCACAGAATCTGAGTCATAGCTGCTTCAAAAGCGGCTAATGAAGATGTCTGGCTTAAGAGATTTATTGGTGATCTCAGTGTGGTATCCAACATTGTAAATTTGATAGCGGCCTATTGCGATAACAATGGGGCTATTGCTCAAGCAAAGGAACCACGGTCTCACTAGTAAAATGGACATATACTTAGTAAATACCATCTCATTCAAGAGATTGTAGCTAGAAAAGACATAAGTTTAGAATACATCCCAACGGATCAAAATCTAGTGGATGGGCTAACAAGACCATTAACTCAGGTTAAGCAAGACCAGCATGTTAATGAGTATGGTTTAAAGTACATGTCCAATTTGCTCTAGTGTAAGTGGGAGATTGTTACACATGATGTATGCCCTAGAGGCAATTAGGGTGATATGTCTTTTATTAGCTATAATGTACAAACAGTTTTGAATTATTAATAATAAGCAAATGCTTTTTGTTACTTATCAGTGCTTCTTTCTGATTGTATCTCGCTGGTATCATATATATTTGGATATGTATATTCACATTGATGAAATAAAGTCCATGAGTAATTCATAGCCTAAAAGTGCAAGGACATAGTAGGAGCTATGTGGAGTGAGAACAACACATACGTGTTACTATGAATAGTCTAAATATCCGTACTCGTAGTTCCATTGAGACTGGACATCAATGGAGCGGATAGACTAGCGTGTGTAGGCTTACTCCTTTAATTAGTTCTAAGCGGTCGATATCACGAACTGAAGGTGGTACCTTGAGTTAACAAATGAAAGTATTCGGGTAATACATTGCAGACCGCCATAAGAAAACACTCAGAAATAACTATATTTATGTGTTGATGTCATGTCTTATTGCAGCAGTAGTACGAGTATCCTCAGACCTGAGATACCGATTACCTTATGTAGGAGCTGCTATACTTTGGGTCATACTTATTCATACCCTGTCGATCAGGATGACACGGGTGATTACGGGTATAGCGATGATCACATATCGGTAAGCTATGTAGTCAAGATGGGATCCATTGTTCCTGATATAGTAATATAGTGGAGATGTACCTTAGGGCCCCTTGTTTAAGTGACACACTCATGAACCTCTGATAAGAGTATACGATTGATGGAACGAGTTTCTAGTCAATCAAGATACAAAACCGCTGAGTGGTGTTCTTCGTGAACAAGTCTAATTCTAGGATAGCTACGGCAATTACATAAGCTGACACTTAATCCGAGCTCAATAAACTAGATGGCACTTAACCTGATGGAAGGAGTGTATTGTACTGGTTACTACTGTAGAAGCGGATCAAGTCATAGGCATGTGACGTTCCAAGTATCTGGGGATTATATGCCTTTGCTAGAAAGCCTATCTGATCGTTTAGAGCTATCGAGTTTGATAACGGTTTGGAACACTAAGCCTAAAGGTTCCCGGGAGGTAAGCCAAGTTTAGGTTAACCTCTAGCAACTCTATACTTTGGGATCCTATGAGGTCACACACTTTGGGTTTTTATCGGACCATGTAAAGAACCTATGGATAGGGTCTATACCGGAAATACGAGTTGTAAAATCAGTGAGAGGAATTATTAATTGGTTTAAACGAATTAATAATTCAAATAAATAATGAAAAGATAGGGAAAAGTAGTCAAAGCGAGTAACGGAATTTTCCCGTTGCAAGTGGGCCCCGAAAAGAACATAGGATGTTCGATGTGGGGCCTGCGCGGTTGCCCTACGAGCTAAAAAGCTCGCAGGCCCCTAGCTCATGGGGCAAGCCCGTGCACTAGCGGGCTGCAAGAGCGGAGGCCCATTCTTACGGCTAATAAGGGAAGCCTACTAGGGCTCCCCTCATGAAACCCGCGGGTTAGCCCATGGGTTACCCTACCCACGCAGTTGACCCATCTACATGGGATAGGATTTATCCTATCCCATGCAGAGTTAGAGGGGGAGTCTAACACTCCCCCTTTTTCCCTATAAATAGGCTTTTAGCCTCTCATTATTTATACGCACCAAAAAGCTTTGAGCTTATTTTCTCTTTGATTTCTTCTCTCCTCTTCTTTTGTTGTGAGAGATCCTCCACGAGTTTCTCCAAACAAATTGAAGAGTTCTCTCAGTTGGCTAAAAGTTCAAGTGAGCTTTCTATTTTGGATTTTCTGTTTGATTTATAGTAGTCTAGCAATGGCTATTAATCGATGAGTTCTACCTCTTCAAGGTTTTAATCGGTGAAGATCCATGTGGATCAAGTCATAGAGGCTCTCCTAGTTTGGAATCTTGTGCTATCAGAATTGCTTTAAAGGGAACATCGCTACCAAAAGAGAGATCAAGCATGCATCAACTGGTAATGCTTTAATCCTTAGATGCTAGGTTTCTTTTATATGTTTAATAAACCTAAAGCATCTATGGAATGTTTTAACCTAGATTATACCAATCTTGGTATGCTTAGGAGATCCTCAAGTTAATTTTAAGTTTTTTAATTTCCGCCTTGCAACCTATGCATGTTCAATTACTGTCTTGATTAACTAACAAAGATGCCGAGACCACAAGGGTCTGCCGAGACAGTTAACACCAAACAATTCGGTAATTATAAGGTGGACCAAACCCTCTTTGTAGTCACATAAAGGCTATAAGTCATAAAATAAATCCTTTAATGGTCCCCTTTAATTCCAATTATCACGCCAAAAGTTACCGAGGTGTCCGTTACCAAGTTGTATGACCGAATTGTTTGTGAAAAATTCCCAAAACCGCATATCTTTACACTAGTAATTAAAAATACCCCGCCATATTGGGCAAAGTTTGGAAGTGTCACAAATCAATAAACCCCACCATGAACTAAGTCCATGTTGATTTTCAACAAAAATCGACAAAAGAGTCCCATCATCTCGGTTCCGAAGTCACCAAATCCACTTGAGAATGAGGCTTCAATTCATAACTTTAAAGTCTCGAATCGAAAGACAACCAAGATGATTCGGTAATTTGATTATTTCCCAACTAACTTTACATAGACCATGACTTGAAGCATCTACCCTCCAAAGAAAATTCCTCATAATCTTAATCAATTTATTTTCCATCATCGATGGAATTTTGAAAAGAGATAGCATGTAAATCATAATTGATGAAAGTACCGATTTAATTAAGACTTCCCTTCCGGCATAAGAGAGGCTCCCTTTCCACGAAGCTAATTGAATCTGAAATTTTCTAACCAAGGAGTCCCAATCACCACATTTTAATCACTTAAAATGTAAGGGAGTTTCAAGATAATGGACCAGAAGATTTCAATTTTGCATCCCATTTTCTCCTCACATAAGCGTAACAAAGTTTCATCAACATTAATACCAATGAGCGAACTCTTGTGATAATTAATCTTAAGTCCTTAAATCATTTTGAGACAATGCAGAATACGAATGAATGGCTCAATAAGGGATCCGTAGGAAGAAAGCACATAGTATCATCCGCGAATTGAAGTAAGGAGACATCAGGTTACCCATCATCTAAATTAAAACCCAAAAGCAAACCTCTCGAATACTAGTGTCTAAGAGTTGCTTGAGACCTTCTGCCGTGAGAATAAAAAGATAGGGTGAGATTGGATCACCTTGCTTCACCCCTCTATGGATTTGAATTGGCAAACATGGGTTACCATTTAGCAAAATACTAGTGGTAGAATTAAAGCTGCACCCGCGAAGCCAAGAAATCCATTTATGACAAAACCCATCTTAATCAAGACCATGTCAATATAGTGCCATGAAATACTATCAAATGCCTTATGAAAGTGAAGTTTAAAAACAAAACAGCCCCTACGACTTTGATAGACCGAATTAATTACCGGAGGTCATGAAATTGCATTCATGGATATTACGATCCCGAACGAAGGCGAATTGATTTCCGGAAATTAAAGCAGGCAAGACCGACTTGAGGCATGTTGAGAGAAGCTTAGTAACCACCTTATATACCCCATGAATAAGCGTGATTGGTATGAAATTCTGAATTGCACAAGACCCCAAAACCTTAGGGATACGCATGGTAAAGGAGGATTTAATCAAATTCGGAAGCGTTGTGGATTCGTGGAAATTGGCAAATAGAGTGACAAAGTCCTCCTTTAAATAATTCTAGCAGTGCTTGTAAAAGTAGTGATTGAAACCATCCGGGCCTGGGGCTTTATTTTCATTACAGGAACAAATCACCTTCCAATTTCATCTTCCGAGAAACATTCCAATAACATGCTGTTGTCGTTTGGCGAAACTAGATTAAAACTCAGCTTCCGTAGAGAGCACAAATTAATTGAGGTATTGCAAATAGGTTTGTATAATAGTCATTGATGGTCCTTGAAATTTCAAATTGATCAAATGAAAGCGAGCCATTAATCTCGAGAAATGTCAATCGATTGTTGCAGGAAAGAGCGAAGGCAATTCTATGGAAAAAGCTCATGTTGTTATCGCCAAGTAGTGACCATTTGACCCGTGATTATTGATGTCGGATGCTTTCCAATTCTTGATTATGTTGCGCAAGGGCTTTCCGATACATATGCAAATCTTGCAAAGCCGAGCCATCTAAAGGCCGAGATGAGGAGCTATCCGTGAGGGAGAGAGTCCGTTGTTTGAGGTCTGAAATTTTCTTTTGTAGATTCCCAAAATTATTGATGTGCCAAAGGTGAATAGCCTTACTCAAGAGCTATAATTGGAAGGGCAAGTTGCGGCCTTGATGCCTATTACAAATGGCTGCCCATTTTGATTGCAAAAATGGAAGAAAGTCTTTGTTATCCCACTAATAATTAAGAGATCTAAAAGGCTTTGGCTCGGAAGAGGGAGATGGTTGGCTTCAGAAAAGAATTGGAAAATGGTCCGATAAAATCGCATCAATTGTCCTAATCGATAGGGATGGCTAGTTATCCTTAATGCCAAAAAACCAACACTCTATCGATTCGGGAGAACGATATACAATTATGCCATGTGTAATCCTTTCCCTCCACGGGGATATCCGGATGCTCATAATCATTAATAAAATTGTAAAAGTATGGTAAAGAGGGAGAGGTGAACCCACTTAACCTTTCATTTTCGTTGAGAATCTCATTAAAGTCGCCTTAAGTGATAACATTTTCAAGTTTTAAAATAAATAGTTTCAATTTTGCCCACATTGCACATCTATCGTTCTAATCCGTCGAACCATAAGTGGTAATCACATTAAAATCAAAACCATTCGAATAAAGTTAAAATGAATAATGATCCATCTCGAAGATGACGTAAAAATAGAGCCATGTAAAAGGAAAGTATACCACGAAATTGCCAAGCCTCGTGATAATCCATTCAAGTTAACACAAGAGGAATCAAAATCATTATGCCCCCAAATCTTCAGAAAAGAAGAGTCTACAACCGAATCAACATTCGTATCAATAAGAACTAAAAAATCTAAATTATACTTCCTCGAAATAGAATTAATAAAATGTTGCTTCAAATTATTAAAAGTACCACCACGATAATTCCAACAAGAATACGCTAAAGACATAAATACCAAATTATAAAAACCTCGAAATAAATAGTCCATTAAGAGTCCAAACGAGCATCCAATCGAGCTCCAATTACATCAACCACCAATGACTTAGACCTTTCCTTAAAAAGGCCAAGTCGAAATCCATCCTTCTAAGTCAAAAGAGCTATACTCGATCTTTGCATAACCAAACGATTCATGTTCCTTATATCCGATTCTGACAAAAATGACTATGACTGATGCAAATACGAGACTGCATTAAAATTCACAAGGTGGGCGATAACCAAGATTAATTTTGTCACACGAGTACTAGAAACTGACGGAAGGGAAACCAGTGGTGAAACAGTATCCACTACAGGGCTTTCCGCTATAGTGACTGCATTGTAGTCTGTGATAGGTATGGCAGCAGTACGACCAGGAGATATGGCAGAATGTGCAAGAATGGAAACAGCGCAGTCCGCAATAGTGACTTCATTACAGTCCGCGATAAGAATGTCAACTGTACTGCCATGAACAAACTCGGTAGAATTTGCATGAGCAAAAACAACACAGTCCCTTGCAGAATTGACAATGTTCTCCGTAGAATCCAAGCCCACAAAATCAAACGAATTGATACGGGTTCGAGGTGTTAAAGAATATTACATTCATCTTTTAATCTCAGGGGCAGCAGTCAAGCCAGATGAGATAGATCTAACATCATCACAATTTCGACAAGCTGTGAGCTGTTTAAAACTCACCGTAACACAAATATATATATTACTGATACAAAGATTTATTGTAGAGTTTGCCAAATTACACAGAGCACTCATCAAGCATGAAACAATGTCAAGCCAATCTAGCCTCGAGAAGTTAAAGTCAATAGATAATAAGCGTCCAACCTTATCCACTAACTCCGTAATCATCCCCTTGGTGATAATTGCCGGTGGAATACCATGAAAATCTACCAAACATAATTGCTCCGATGGAATTAAATCAATCGGATAGGGATGAACTTCACAAAGAAGATCACGAAGGGGTAGCTAATCACCATCTAAGAAAACACTCAATGCATCCTCAAAGAAAAAAGATATCACAACGAACTCACCGCTTACCAGTGCAACAAAATTAACCGAGAAACTACGATCATAGATCATGGAGTATAGATAGGGGATGATAACATCGTTTCTAACTTTAGCCAGGCATGCTAAAGACATCCATTCTACTTTCAATACCTCGGTGCTAACCTTGAGATTAATCAAATTGGATAAGGGTGCAACAACCTCGGCGTAAGAACATAAATCCCTCGGAGACGTGATGAAAGGGCGCTTCAAGGTTGCACCACATGGATTCGATTTCACTTTCTATGGGGGAAGGGATGATGGATGATTAACATACCTAGTGATGAATGCACGAAGCCTAAATTTGCCAATGGATATTGCATTGAAGCGAAAGAACGCTTCATGAATTGGGATCGAACCTTCCAAAGATAAAAAAACCAAAGCACCGGTTCCTCACATTCATTTTCTTTGCCACATAAATGCTTCCGATCACACCATATTTCATAAAAACAATCTCCACGGTTGCTTTCTCGTGGGAGGAGGGGAAGTTGTGAAAATAAATCTTGGGTGGTGCATGGGCTAGGTTAGGGGAGGTGTGCTGTTTCGGGAGATATGAGGGCTATCTATTAGGGTGGGATGAGATGTTGGTTATCTTGGCGCTGGGTGGATGCAGGTTTCTAGTGGGGTGTAGCGGAGGTTGTCAGCTGCGATGACTGGCTATAGAGACCGATAAGGCCATCAGGGGTTTTTCTTTTCTATCTTGAATAATCAAATAGATCATACCAACTCTTACTTGACTATTCTTCAATTTTAGCATGTTAGTACTACAAGTAGAGAGAAACTAGATAAGAGTTGGAAAAAATTAATTATCACAAACAATAGAAGATCAATGGTTTTCTAGCAAAAAATAGATCTTATTTTTCTATCAAGGAAAAGCAATAGTAAGGGATATATAACAAAATAGTTTAAAAGACCCAATATTATTTATATATTTGCAAAAAATTCAACTTATGCATGTTTAGCAAGTCTAACTAAACAAAATAGTGAGATGATATTCCAACAATACAATACATGTGATTAAGTATGTCTAGAACCTGTAACACATTCAAAACATACATGAAACATGGATCAAATCATGGAACAACTAATATTTTTCTCAATGCAATAGCATCAAGTATGAAAGGGAAAGTAAAAGTAGAAATTACATCCATTAGTAGATTTTACATCCATATCGACATAAGGTTTATTATAGCTTCTGTAACATGCAATCCAGAATCCTTACAGTCCTTTCAAATAATCACAACTCGATTTGTTTAATGTGACACTCCCTCTCATCACATATTCCCAAACTATGCAAGCAAATAGGGAACTACAAATACATAACTCACATTTGACATGGACATGACAATCATGGAATGGTAAATTGTCTAAATGACAGTCTTGAAATAGTAAATCATCTTTGAATTCCTACTTCTATATGGGATACTAAGACCATGCAAGTTTTTTTTGAAAAACCTCCGAAGGAACAATGTGTTTCTCCATCGGAAAAAGATTGGAATGAGTGAAAATATCGGGGTGAACGTCCCAACTAGGTTGATGTCTTCGCTTGCCTACAAAACACCCATCCCTTTTTTATTAAAAAGAGCGCATCCCAAAAGTGAATCACCTAAATAGATACAAGGTTTAATTACATAGCAAACTAGGATCGGTAAAATGATCTAAAATAGAAAATGAGAAAGATTTGTTCCTACACTTAAAAAAATACCAACATCAGTGAATATTAGCAAAAAACAAATCTTCTTGATCAAGAACTCCTTCGAAAACATAACAATTCCTTCTCTTCCATATGCTCCAAGCGATCGAAAACCAAAGGGCTGTAGCAAACTCCTTTTTAACCTTGTTCCTGAATAGAGATCTCCAAAGCATAAGAAAATCATGAGCACATCCAAGAATGGAGATTGCACACCTAACCAATTTAGAGCATCACACCAAACAGTCTAATTAGCTTTACAAAAAAGAAGCATATGATCCAAAGTTTCATCCATCGGGTAAAATGGACACTTTGCACCAGAAAGAGAAGCACAACCTCGAGAGAGGAGAAAAACCTTAGTTGGAACTCTCTTATGGAATAAGAGCCAACCAAAAAAAGGGGCACGAGGAAGCATGCAAGTGTCCCAAATCAATCGAAATGAAGGTTGCTGGGGTGACCAATGGTTTTGAGTGTAAAATCCATCGTAAAACGACGTGGAAGAGAACCTATTGTTTGTTCCAATTTTCCAAAGAAATAAATCATTACTGTCTAGAAAAATTAATTAGAATTGGCCTTCAATGTTAGATGTTGAGATTGAAGAATGCGAATGAATGGTTCAATAAGAGAAATCCATCGGAAGAAAGCAAATTGTGTCATCCACAAATTGAATCAAAGAAACATCCGGAAGGCCATCATCAATCTTAAAACCCGATAATAATCCCTCTCGGATGCTTATGTCAATTAGTTATTTTAGACCTTCTACCGCAAGTACAAAAATGAAAGGCGAAAGGGGATCACCTTGCTTAACTCCTCTGTGAATGCGAATTGGAGCACTAGGAACACCGTTAATTAAGATTAACGTGGTGGAGTTGAAACGGCAGCCCCTAAGCCAAGTTATCCACTTATTCACGAAGTCCATTTTGCTCAATATCGCATCTATATAAGGCCAAGAAATGTTATCGAACGCTTTGTGAAAATCTAATTTTAACACGAAGCAGCCCCGTCGACTTTTATGGATCAAATGAATTATTTCAAAGGTAACAAACGAACATTCATGGATGTTTCGATTCTGAACAAAGGCAAATTGATAAGAGCTTGAAATGATAAGAGCTTAGAGGGTAATACCGACTTCAAATGCATTGATAAGAGCTTAGTGACGATCATATAGACCCCATGGATTAAAGTTATAGATCTGAAATTTTGGAGCAAACAAATTCCTAGAATTTTTAGAATAAGCACCGTAAATGACGATTTAATCGAGGATGGTAAGATGCCCGTATCAAAGAATCTTTCAAATAATTCGACTAAATCCCCTTTAAAAAGTTACCATGCATGCTTGTAGAACAAAAATTTGAACCCATCCGGACCCGGAGATTTATTATCGTTGCATGAAGAGACCGTATCCCGAATTTCATTTTCAACGAATGGGCTTTTGAGTGATCGGTTATCACTCTCCAATACTTGAGAAAAGCTAAGCTTCCTTAACAAGATTGGAATTAGAATAGGGGATGAAAATAGGTTCAAATAGAAGTCAATGATCGCCGAATGTATTTCTCTCAAATCAAAAGAGATGACGCCATTTAGTTCAAGACATGATATTCGGTTATTCCGAAAGCTGGCTGAAGTAATTCGGTGAAACAAGCTAGTGTTATTATCTCCAAGAAGCATCCATTTGACTCTTGATTATTGATGTTGAACATTTTCTAAAAAGAGCCTTTTGTGAACAAGAGATGATTTCAACATGAGTAACATCGCGGAGGCCAAATTGTCAAGCAGACGAGCGTGAGAACTATCCCTTAAGTTAACAAAATTTGATTTATCCCATGGACAAATTTCTTTACTCAGAATCTTCAAATGGAAAGAGAAATCACGATTTCGATAATTTCTTTGGATGACTTTCCATTTGTGATGAAAGGGAGGAAGTCGTTATGATCCCACCAACAGTTGAGTGATCGAAATAGCTTCTAGCATAGGATCGGGGATGACTCACTCTGAAATAGAATCAGAAAGTGATCTGAAAGGTTCTATTCCAGCGTCTTGATAGATAAGGAAGACCATCTATCCAAAATGGCACCGGAAACTAAAACTATGTCTATTCATGAAAATGACCTCGAATTGTGCAAAGTATAGTCTCTACCTCCTAATGGGATGTCGAGAAGCTCTGAATTGTTAATGAATTCTCGGAAACATGGAAATGAAGGTGACGTTCTCCTACTCGATCTTTCATTTGGAAAAATACCTCGTTAAAGTCACCACAAATAAAAACCTTATCAAGTTGTGAAATAATCAGAGTCAATTCAAGCTACATAAGATTCCTTTCATTCCAATTCATTGAACCATACAAATCAATCACATGAAAATCCAATATTCTAGAAGCAAAGGAAAAGTGAATAATCATCCATGATCGCAAGGTTTTGACTTTACTAATTTAGAAGGGCTTATATTCGGTGATGAAACTAAAAACCTTGTTCCCCACTTCTCTACCGATAAGATAAAAGTTCAAAATATGAATAGGTGTTGTCAATACCGCTTATCTAAATAAAAAAATGGTGATCACTATAAGTACACAATTTCGATGTAGTTTTAAAAGATATCGATACCACAGGGAAGGAATTCGGTTCTTAAGACCAACTAAAGTTACGAAACTAACAAAATAAGATAATTTTTATTGGAGGGTTGGATGATTTGAATGATAGACTGATGAATAGACAGATGTATATATAGACTAGAGAAAATGTAAAATATAAAGATATTCCCTAAAAACATGTTTAACAGAGAAAAATATGCAAAATCTTCAAGAATATTTTGTACACTAAATAACTTCAACAAATAAGGTTCTGGACGCCCTAATATTCAATAATTCACCGTAGAGCAACACATGAGATAACTTTTCTAAATCTAGGGTAAATGTATTATGACAATTATAAGAACCTGGATAACAATATTACTATGCTTAGTACGGGTCACTCTCACATAGCCATATTTAGAAAGTTAACACTCTAAAAATGTTGAATCACTAAACAGCGTTATAATCACAGATCCAATGATTATACAAAATCTTGTTAACCCTGAAGTCACTCTAAAAGTTAACTCGAAAGCATATAACTTGATTAATATAAATGACGCAAGACGAAATACTCGTTATAACACATAGCGATATCATAAACTTGGAAATAGAAAGTATAAGCAGAAAACAAAGTAAAGTTGTAAGGTATGCAAGTGAAAGCTAAAGTTGATCAAACCGTATCCACTCTTTAATGGGAGTCGTCAATTCCCGCAATTCTTGCATCTACTTTGAATTCAGTCTTGACTCGTATAAAACCTCCGCTAGGATGCTATACTTTATGAATTTTGAATAAAAGAATGTTGAAAAATGAAAACTTTTATTGATAAGTTCTTTGCAATTACATTCATACAACAAACGCTCGAATTTGTGTAGAAATATAGTGATCGAAATAGGAATCGAATCACTTATACATTTTGCTCGCTAAGACTTTGAACATAGTGAAATCTAGATATTTTCACTCTCTATCTATACACACATACTATCATTCAATGTCTTCTATTCATGCCATGCATAACCCACACATGAAATTGGTTAATTGAATTCTCTATTTATAGAGTACAAAGGGTTGCGTCTATCCAAACAAAGAATCATGTCTATTGGTGAAGAGTTGCCACACTTCATTATGATTGGATGCAAAGTCTTATCTTTATCCATAATGGAAATGCACATTTTCATGATTGGTTGATTTCTAAAAGGTGTCTTTTCATTTGGTAGTTGATGTCGGTTGATCATTGTTATCTAGCGGTTGGTAGTTGATAAGAGATAACAAATAACCATCACAAGTCGCAACCACTAATCACATGTCGCGATTGTGACTAATGGTTGAAAACTTTCTGTTTTGAAGAACAACAAGTTGCGACCGCGAATGGGTGTCACGACCGTGAACAATGCTTTTTCTTCAAAATTCTTCTTGCAACTTTACCGATCTTCAACAGCTTCGATCCCAAGCTAAATCCTTGTGTTCCACGCATCTTTTTGCACCTTTTTTTCACTCTTTTTGCATAGAATTCCATCTTTGATCATTTTACACCCAAGATTTACCTAGTTTCTGCATTTGCATAAAAAACAATTACATACCACGTGAAATCTTTTATATGAAGTATAAAATAAAACAAAACCATATCGTTTTATGATTGAAAATGTCATGATAATAAGTGTAAATATACACTTATCACACCCCCACACTTAACTTTTTCCTTGTCCTCAAGGTAAACATAACAGAAGTGTATAAAAAAGTATTCAAGTTCGTACCTCATTTGGTAAAAGACTATCGTAATGAGTACCACACTCCCTAGTTGCATAAAATTCAAGTAAAAGTTTAAAATTTCCCACAAATTAGTAATGTGTAATTTATATAGTCCAGTTGCATACCTTTGCTCTTAATGGAGGGTCAACTGAATTGCGTCTTCATATAAGTGTTATATGCTTACTCGAAAATTTTCTTCTCTCAAGTATAGTATAAACTATAAAGGACAAAAGGAGCACACTTTGGAAAGTTTGATCTCAAGGCATTTTA
The DNA here is from genome assembly GCA_949673415.1 of Euphorbia schlechtendalii. Taxonomy (NCBI): domain Eukaryota; kingdom Viridiplantae; phylum Streptophyta; class Magnoliopsida; order Malpighiales; family Euphorbiaceae; genus Euphorbia; species Euphorbia schlechtendalii. Next base: position 29,512 of record CATIWQ010003015.1, read on the forward strand.
AGGTAACCTAGGATGCTAAAAACACTCTTAGTTGTTGCATTTTATGCTCCATACAACTCTCCCCTTTTTTAGTGGTTGCATTTTATGCTCCATACCACTTTCTCTCATTTTTTCTTTTAAGCATATGTTTTTTAAGTACAGATTTGTACTTTGCACCCATTTTTCATGCTATTGCTACTTTTTCTTTTTTTACTCATTTAATTGTTTTCAGTTTCTGCTCCATACTATTCTTCACCTTTTGCATAACTCATTGGTTATCCTCTCTTTCTTTTGATTTTTCACTCAATACCCTCATCCTTTATTGATCACTTTCAAAGTATTATGGCTATAGTTTCCCAACACTTTAAACACACTCAATACTTATAGGACGTATTCGAGAATAGCATATAAAACTCATAGTAAGAACATTACTAGATATTACTCCACTTAAA
>CATIWQ010003018.1:0-10496 GCA_949673415.1 Euphorbia schlechtendalii
AGAAACTGCAACCATTCATTGAGTGAAAAAAAGAAAAGAAAGTATAGCATGAAAGTGTGCTTTCTATGTCCTTTATACTTTATACTATGCTTAAGAGAAGGTAATATTCGAGTATGCATATAGCGCTTATATGAAGATGCGATTCGGTTGACTCTCCAATAAGAACAAAGGTATGCAACTGAGCTATATAAATTGCACATTACTAATTTGTGGGAAATTTCGAACTTCTACTTGAAATCTTTTGAACGTGGAATGTGTTACTCGCTGCAATAGTCTTTCACCAAATAAGGTACGAACTTGATTACCGAATTTATACACTTTTGTTGAATTTACCTTGAGGATAAGGCAAAAGTTAAGTGTGGGGGTATGATAAGTGTATAATTAGACTTATTATCACATTAATTTCACACATTAAACACTATAGTTTTAGTCATTTTTATACTTCATATAAAAGATTTCACGTGGTATATAGTTGTTTTTTATGCAAATGCAGATACTAGGTAAATCTTGGGAGTAAAATGATCTAAAGTGGAATTCTATGAAAAAAGAATGAAAAAGGTGCAAAAAGATGCATGGAACTTAAAGATTTGGCTTAGGATCAAAGCTGTCAAAGATCGGTGAAATTATAAGAAGATTTCTGAGTAAAACTCAATTCACGATCATGATAATCATTCGTGGTCGCAACTTGTTTACTTCAGAAATAGAAGTCTGCCAATCAAAGATTCACGGTCGTGACATGTGTATCGCGGTCGCGACTTGGATGGTTTTCTATTATTATCTTCTTAACCAACAACCGTCAGATAAGCAAGATCAACTGCCATCAACTACCAATGAACAGACGCCTATCAGGAGTTAACCAATCATGAAAAGGTGCTAATCCATTGTGGATTATATCAAAGCTTCTCAACCAATCATGATGAAGAGATGAAATCTTTCACCAATGGACACAACCCTTCGTTTGGATAGACACAACCCTTTGAACTCTATAAATAGGACTCCATTCCATCATAATTTCGTAAAATTGGATGTGTGTACAATTAGAGTGCAAATAAAGAGTGACATACAGTGTGTGTGTGTGTGTGTGTAGATATATTAGCTACGTTCTTAAGTGTTAGCAAGAAAATGTTTAAGTGATTCGAATCCATGTTTCGATACTAGATTTCTCTATATTCTCGAGCGATTGTTGTATAAGTGTACTTGCAAATCACTTATCAATAATAGTTTTCGTTCTTCAATATTCGTTTGTTCGATATTCGCAAAGAACAGCATCCTAGCGGAGGTTCTGTATGGGCCGAGACCAAATTCAAAGCAGATGCAGGAATTGTGGGAATTGACGACTCCCATTAAAGAGTGGATACAGTTTGATTAACTTTAGCTTTCACTTGCATACCTTATAACTTTGCTTTTCTTTCTACTTATACTTTCTATTTCGAAGTTTATGATATGTCTGTGTCATAATGCGTATGTCATGCTAAGTCTTTTATGTTAATCAAGTTATATGCGTTGGAGTTAATTTTAAGAGTAGTTTCAGGGTTAACAATATCGTGTATAATCACTAGATTTGTGATATAACGCTATTTAGTGAGCCAACATTTTTGGAAAGGTAACTTGCTAAATGTGGCTATGTGAGAGCGACCCGTACTAAGCATAGTATTGATGTTATCCTGGTTTTCATAATTATCTTATTTCGTTTGCGCTAGGTTTAGAAAAGTTATTTCATGTGTTGCTCTGCGGTGAATCATTGAACATTTGAGTGTTTTGAACCGAGTCTGTTAGATTAGTTTAGTGAGTCGTAACATCTTTGTTAAACTTGCATGTTTTCTCTGCTATACCTGTTCGTAGTGAAGATTCTATATATTTAGATTCTATAATCTTCCACATCTATATTTACTCAACTTTTCATTCTAATCTTCCTATCCAAAAATCTCAAATCTATTTTTATTTTCTTTTACTTTGTCTTTCCTTGTTGTTCCTTAGACCTGGTTCCTTCCCTGTGGGTTCAATATCTTTTAAAACTACATTGCAACTGTATACTTACAGTTATCATCATTTTTCTTTTTGATAAGAGGTATTGACAACACCTACATTTTTCGTGAATAAATTTTTGGCACCATTATTTGAGTATAAGCCTTACGAAACGAGTGTAGCCAAGTCTCATGAACAAGTTCTTGGAACCATTAGTTATTAAACTTATGAGTGGAAAAGTCGCGAACAGCGGTTGATGGCGGTTGATCGTTCTTATCCGGCGGTTGGAACTTGAAAAGAGTTTATCAAACCCGTCATGATTCATGAACATGACATACATGTTGTGATCATGAATGTAAGTTGGTAACTGATTGTTTGTGAAGAATGATAAGTCGCGATCGTGATAGATAGTCGTGAGCGTGATTTGGCCAATCGTGAGTAGGAATCACAATCGTGACATGGTAGTGACTTATGTTTTTCTTCATCATTCTTCTTTGCAACTTTACTGATCTTTGACAACTTCGATCCTAAGCCAATTCCTAGCATTCCACTCATCTTTTTGCACCTTTTTCACTCTTTTTGCATAGAATTCCATCTTTGATCATTTCACTCCCAAGATTCACCTAGTTTATGCACTTGCATGAAAAACAAATACATACCACATGAAAATCTTTTATATGAAGTATAAAATGACTCTAAACCACATCATTTTATGAGTAAAAATATCAAGATAATTAGTGTAATTATACACTTATCACTTAGTCCTCTAACGCTATTATTATCTTGTAGGTACATCCTCATTTGGCTCTCGCGACATCAAGTGGTGCGATGAGCATGACCCGAACGATTTCACTCACTCACTCTTTACAAAATCATTTTATGATACGATTAATCTCAACTATGGCAAAGCTAAATCTGCATAAAGATCGCATGAAATAAGTCATAAATTCAGAAGCGAATCCCAGCATTATGTCGATATGAATTGATAACAATTCTATACCTCCACCGGGGTATACATTAAGGAATGAAAACCTAGGAGAAAGAGACAACTCTAATAGGGGGTTGAACAAGAGCTGACCTGTCGATTCTCGAGGTAATGATATATCATTTATAATAATATCAATTGATCTAGATCAGCAGTTTGAGTTATGTCAACAAGAGGTTATTTCGAAGGAAACAAGGCTTCTATCAAACCTGAAAAAGTAGAATATGTATATAGTGGGAGAGGTATAAGGCTCGGTAAATGCGATGAATGCCCAGATAGAGCAACGCCTATTCCGGAGCAGGTCAACCTATTCAAGAACATAAGGGTGCAATCCTGAAGTCCCATAAACTCCCAAAGGTGAGAAAGGGTGATCCATATTGACCAATAAAGGTGACGGTCACATAGTCCAATCGATATTCTAAGAGAAGAACGTTACAGAAGAGATGAACCAATCCATCATCATCAACATGAAAGGAACTATCAAAATGACCTGGCCAACCCATCCGTTAGGGTTTATGAAGTCGAAGAACCAGAGGTTAGAAGTATGAGATACGCAAGACAATCAAGCCCCCAAGCATTGGTCCATTCCTCCGGACCATCAAGAAGGGAAACCATGAGAGTTCCCTCTATGAACCTAGTTAGAACAGAAACTGTTGAACCGCATGTTAGCACCATTCCTGCAACGGTGGAAGGAGAAGAAGCATTGTTTAACAAGTTCCTCAAAACGAGTCAGGGGAATGTTCGTTGTTGTATGAATTGACCCTTTGATACCCAAAGTAGAGGCAGCCGATACTCCCTTTTCTATAATGATAATGTAGGAACCGTTTAGCAAGAAATTCCATTAAGCCCACTATCAAAGTACAATGGTGAGGGAGATCCAACCCATCATGTTAAAGCCTTCCGTTAAGGGCTTTTTACTATAGAAGCAACCGATTCCATGCTATGCAAGTTATTCCTATCAACCTTGATCAAACTAGGTCTATTTTGGTTTGAATCTTTGAAACCAAGTCGATCAACAACTTTAATGAGCTAGCTAAAGAGTTTTGCAACTTTTTCATTACCTCGATCCCCCAAACTCCGTCAGTACACGAATTACAACTCCTCAAGCAGGGTAAGAACGAGCCATTAGGCGAGTATGTTGAGAGATTCCTAAAGACCCTTATGCATATTAAGGGTTGTTATGTGGATGTAGCCGTGGATATCCTTGCAAAACAAACAAGGAGTGCCGATCTCAAGAAGGATCTATTTACAAAAAGATAGACCTCTTTGAGCAAAGTGCGAGGATGGGTATCCTATGATACAAATTAGCTATAATTATGAGCCCTAGAAATTATAAATCAATTAGCATAGGCAATCGGAAGCAAACCCTGGCTACAAGGTCGACCAAAATTCAGGAATTCAGATCTTCCTAAGGATTTAATTCCTCTACGAGCTTCAAGGAAGGAGGTTCTTTACTATATCGAATGACAAGGTCAATTGACTACCCCTCAAGGCCAAGGAGATCGAGCAAGCTAGGGACCTATTATGATTTTCGCAAATGTGAAGGAGATAACACGGAGGAATGTAGACATTTAGCCCTTGAACTAAATAGACGGGCCGTTGAAGGAAAGTTAGATCGATTTCTAGTTAACCGACCTAGGGAAGATCAGATAGAAGATCGAGCACAAAATCGAGCCCCGGCACCAAGAGAAGAGAGAGTGCAGGAAGCCCTGCTAAGACATGGTGTGATTAATGTAATAGCTGGCGAACCAACCAGAAGGAAAAGGAAGACCGAGGGAGGAGTTGATAATACACGGCGAGACTATGGAATGTGTTTTTAGCTTTGCTCATTTGTCAAGATCGGCTTTACACTCAGATGCACTTATCATAGAAATGATAATTAGTGATTACTTGCTCAAAAGGGTGTTGGTGGATACTATAAGCTCGATAAATATTTTAACCCGATCAACCTTCAACGCATTTTAAATTGACCCTAATAAACTACGCTTGGAATCCAACCTAGTTATTGGATTAGGAGGGAAACCTATCCCAATGATTGGTGTAGTTATGTTACTTGTGGTTATTGGTGATGAGGGTCCAAAATGGAAGTCAAGGGAAGAATTTTTATTCATCAATATACCCTTCGCTTATAATGTCATCTTAGGGCAATCCTTGATTTGTGACTCTGAGTCAGGAATTTTCTTGCGACATTTACCCTTGCAAATTCCAACAACAAGGGTGATGGTTATAGATTAGGGAGATTAGAAAATGGCCCAGGAAACATATATAGTCTCGTTGAGAGCTAAAGATCCTATGATTGATATGTTGGAGAGAGAATGACCAGAGCCACGTGACCAACTTGAAACATTGATCATCGAATATGGAAATGAGCTAAAGATTGCTCCAGACATTTCACAAGAAGTTAAGGCAGCATTAACCTAGGTACTAAAAGAGTGTGAAGACTATTTTGCTTGGGAAATCGTGAACATGAATGACGTTGATGGATCAGTTTTAGAGCATAAGCTAGACGTGGACCCAAATATGCCTCCTGTCAAACAAAAGCGACGTAACCATGGCCTAGAGAAATAACAGGCGATCTTGAAAGAAATCGCAAGGTTAATAAGTATCGGTCACATCAGGGAAGTGAAGTAATAAGACTAGATAGCGAATGTTGTGCTGGTCAAAAAATCAAATGGCACCTACATTATATATATACATCAGCACCTTTGAAGAGGTTTTGGGAATGGCATTGGTAAGGGAGTAAGGCAGTGAGCAATATCCTATCTATTATTGTAGAAAAGTTTTAAAGGATGTTAAGCTGAAGTACCCAAGGATGGAGAAGGCTGCTTATGCAGTTATTATTGCATCAAGGAAGCTGAGGCATTACTTCCAATCACACATTATCATTGTACGGACAAACTTAGCATTAAAGAAGGTCCTGCAAAATCCAAAAACTTCAGGAAGAATAGCATAATGGACTCTGAAACTAATGAAATTTGATTTAAGGTTCGAACCCGAGGAAAGAAATAAAGGGACAAGTATTGGCGGACTTTGTCCAAGAGGTACTGAGCAAACAAGATAAAGAGTTTATGGAAGATGTTTGGAAAATATTCATTAAAGGGAGCTCAACAAGTGGAAAGGGCAGAGTTGGCATACACATGCAAGGCTCAGGCGGTATCATCATTAATCAGGTCGCATGGTTTTTCTTTTGCAGTAACCAACAATGCTGCAGAATACGAGGCCTTTATTCTGGCCTTGCGAATAATCAGGGTAGTAAAACCCGACAAGCACGCATATGCAGTGATTCGAAACTAGTGGTGAACTAATTAAGTGGAGGATATGCATCTAAAGACGCGTCTATGCAACAATACTTAACATTAGTCAAAGAATTGGTAGATCAAATAAAAAAAGATGGGACAAAATTGGAAGTTCTTCACATATCTAGGGCCCATAACAATGAGGCATATTGGTTAGCAAAAGCAGCCTTGAATCCAAATGGTTAAAATATCATAGCTTGAACTATTGATAAAATATCAAAACCGAGCGTACCTCGTCATGAAGCACTAATAATTAAGGCCCAAGATGGCCCGCGAGAGGCAAAATGGTATGATCCAATTAAGGACTACTTGATAAAATCAGCTTTTGTAGAAGATGATATAGAGGCATAGAAGATAGTGAGGAAATCTTTTCAATATTCCATGATTGGAGATCAACTATACTGAAGGTCATTATCTCTTTCATGGAAAAAGAGCCTAGGAAAGAGAGATGTTTAGTATGTCCTTTGAGAGATTCATGAAGTATGTCCTTCAAGAATTTGTAGAGGCCATGAAAAGAAGGACTCGATAGTAAGGAAGGCTCGGTTGTAGGGATTTTGCTAGCCTACATTGGAATTAGACGCAAAGGAGATGATCCAGAAATGCTAAGCATGCTAGGCTTATACCTGGAACATTAGAGCTCCACCCACACATAAGAGCGGCGTGGCCATTCTCAACATGGGGAGTCGATATTGTGGGACCACTACCCATTACACAATACCAGAAGAAGTGGATAATTATAGCGGTCGATCATTTTTCAAAATGGATGGAAGTAGAACCTATATCGACCATTTCACAAAGCCAAGCAATCCATTTCTTCAATAAGAGCATCATTACTAGGTATGGCATACCACATACAGTTATAACTGACAATGGCACACAATTTCAGTGTGAAGCCTTCAAAGCTTATTGTGAAGGACTTCGCATTAAATTAAGATTCACCTCCGTATCTTATCCTTCATGCAATGGCATGACGGAGGTCACAAACCAAACTATAATTGATGGAGTCAAGACAAGGATACTTCATAATGGATCAACATGGGTAGATGAACTCCCAAACATACTTTGGTCTTACCAAACAACCCCAAGAATGGTAACAGGAGAAACTTCATTCATCTTAACATATAGAATTGAAGGTGTCATCCCGGTCGACATTGGGATCCCCAGTGAGCGAGTGTCCCACTATATCGGCCAAGCAGATAACAAAGTGAAACTAATAAGCAACTTAGATGAGCTTGAAGGTTGGCATGACCGAGCATTTCAAAGAATGCCTGCATACAACCAAAGAATAGCCTCCACTTTTAACAAAAGTGTCAAACCACGATCCTTCCAAGTGGTGGAATTAGTACTAAGGAGTAAAGAAGCTTCCAAGATAAGAGCTGGTCCAGGAAAGTTCAGAATCAATTAAGAAGGACCTTACAATGTTTCATAGAAGATCGACCTAAACACCTACAAAATTCAAGATTTGGAAGGCAAGGTCTTACCCTGGACCTGCAACGCAAGGGCATTGAGAAAATTTTGCGTTGCTGAATGAGATAATTGTAATCTTACTAAGGGTCGCCTTTAATTCCTCCAATAAAACATTTAAGTTCATTGAATGATTTTCATTAGAATCATTCATTATGTTATTCACTATTTACATTTTATAATATTCAACAAAATGTTAAAGGAATGAAAAGACCGACCTTATTCTAAAAAGCTAACCTAGCAAAACCCATTGAATAAAAGTCTCTTACATAACTGAAACAATCCTCCAAAACAAGGGTGACATATTCAAAAGAGTGAGCCTAAGATGGGTCCCATTTAATTGAAAAGAAGCAAATAAACATACATGGACTCAGCAGAACGAACCTAATTAAGGATCCCGCTAAGGTCATAAGTTTCAATCAAACACAAAAACAATTGATCGCTAAGGAAAGCAAGAATAACAAGCATCAAGATAAAAAATATATATTTTATATATTAAAGTTCATTACAAAATAAAGTCTTGAAATTAGAAAAATAACTAAGGAGTAGGAAAGGACGAGAAATCATCTACATCGCCATCAAACTCAGACAATTGCGAAGTTTCCCAAGAATGATAAGAAAATGTCTTCTCTTCTTCATGTTCATCTTCGTCCTCACCACCTTTGGCTTCTCCCTTAGCTTCATCTTTTACTTCGGCCTCATCAGTGCCACCAAATAGCCTCCAATACCACACTTACATCGGATCTTCAAGGCCTGACTTGACAAGTAATGTAAGTGGATCAAGATTAGCCTTGAGATACAATTCCTTCGCTTTGTTGAGGAAGTTGAACCAAAAGTTTACTTGATAGCGGTTTTATTACTCCATCAACTTAGTTTCCTTCTTCTGAAAATGATGTTTCAAAGCCCTGCGCTGAGATTGAGTGGACAATTTAGCTTGTTTGCTCCTTGATAATTCAACTTCGGCCTTAGCAAGTTTCAATGAAGCCTCGACCTCTTTCTCCACTGACGCCTTCACTGAATCAGCTAAACACTTGTTCTCTAATTCAAGGGTGTCCAGGATTCATCTTTTTTAAGAAGATGCGACGTAGCCTCCTCTACAGCTTTAAGTACGGCTTCTCGCACTGAGGCACGCTCATCAGATAGCTTTGAGTTAGCCAGGGCGATATCCTCCTTTGTTTTTAGTGTCGCATTAAGCTTTATCATTACAACGGTCTTCCCTGATGTTATCTTTTTATTCTATTCGACTAACTCCTTCTTCTCCTCCAACAGAGCCTTGCTCTTAGCGCCCCAGACCTTTAACTTTTCCTCCAAGAAAATGAAGTGGGAGAAGCACTAAAAATTAACAAAGGATGAAATTAAGATCAAGGAATAACATTATTGGCAAAAGCAAGGAAGAATCGATATTTACAAAGACTAAAACTACCTCCAACAAGTGTGCATGGTGGAGAACGGCCACCTTCTCAAAACTTTTCCTTTTCAATGATGCCACTTCGGAGGGTAAGCGTGTTAGGTCAATGAATTTGGAGATGAACATGTCATCATCCAACTTCAGGTCTGAGCCAAGCTCGGCTTCCCATGCCTATGAAAAGTAAGCAAATCATTTACAGAAGCAGAGTAACAAGCTATACAAAAGTATCTACGGTAATCTAAGATCCTTACTTGGAAAACATTAAAAGGTTGGCATAAAACATGCTTTGCCTTCTTACTATGAGGAGAAGGGGGATCGCTAGTAACCTCCAAAGGCCTCTTAACACCACCAAAGGACATACTTTCTGTTTTAAGAGTCTCCAAAGGTTCCTTAGCACCTCAACTATCAACATCGACGATCGGAGCTTTACCCTTGGCTAGGTGCCTTGCCTCATCAGATGTAGCAAAAGCAACCTCTTGCAAAGTTACTACCACATCCTTCGGCATAGCTACCTTGGCTTCAGATACCTCGACACCTGGAACAATCTTCTCCGCAGCCGCCTCCTCCGCCCTAAGCACATCATCGATCTCTTTAACATCATGGGCTACATCCTCCGATGGATCGGCCTGATAATTCTCCAAATATTAGAGAAGACTACCTGAAGTGGTGTTAGTCTCAGCCACGTTCGGCCTAGAGATGTTAACCTCCCCAACTCTGGCCAATTTAAGAACCCGACTCTTCTTCTTACCTCTCTTCTTTGACATGGCTTCTAGCAGAGAGTGGAACGGCACAAGGTTAGACATACCTACATGGAAAAAAGAAATAGTCAAAAGGAATTTAAGACTAAGTTAAAAGGAGAATTACTTGGCTCGTCGCCTACTGGTAGCAAATCCACAATCCGAGGAGCAGTCTCGGTATATTTGAACTGGGTTGAGTTATTCAACACACACATAGCATCCGTCTAGTTCAGTCAAGAAACCTCCATCTGATCTAAATAATAGACTGATTTCCCCTAGATCTCCACTAACCGGCCATCCTCCTGCCAGGATGATAGATTCCCATGGACCCGATTCCAAGCCATTGGAAATGGAAATCCTTTTTTAAACATTGAGTGTTTATGGATATCCTTTGCCCCCTCATCCAGATGAGCCCAAAACCACCTTGATTTTGGGAAACGAACAAAATCCTTCTTCTTCATAATCTGACGGAACTTCAATCGGGGAGGTGCAAAATACAAAATTTTCCCCCCTTCATTTGCAAGGGATGGAAAAATCGACTGAACACCATGTCGTCCAGCCAAATGTTCAAATCCTTGCACAACTTGTCTAGGAGCAAAAGTTCAAGCAATGAATTAGGCATGACTTGGGGTGGACTGATG
>CATIWQ010003026.1:0-23238 GCA_949673415.1 Euphorbia schlechtendalii
TAATCAGACTCGGGTTCTAAATTGGTTTTAGAACCGAGAATATCTGAGGATTTAAGAAGAAAAGATGAAGAAATTTTATAAAAAGATGAAGAAATTTGAGTAAAAGATGAATAAATTTGGGATCCAAAAGTGTTTTGGATCCAAGAAAAAAAAAGTTAGAAGAAAAGAATTTTTTTTTTATTTTTTTTATCTGAAGAGAACAATTTTTTTTCTCTTTCAATTTTCCGGCCCAGTGTACTGAAAAAGACCCACCTATTTATAGAAAAAAAAGTCCCGAAATATCCAAAATATAAAGCCTCGTCGACGAGGGGTCTCTCCAAGAACAAAACTCGGCGAGGCTGCCTCCGCGCGAGGCCCTCTCTCGTCCGCCCGAGGCCCCCTTGTGTCCGTGCGAGGTTGCCTGGCACGAGGCTGCCTTCGCGTGAGGCCCCCTCGCGTCCGCGCGAGGTTACATCGCGCGAGGCTGCCTCCGCACGAGGCCCCCTCGCGTCCGCGCGAGGCTACCTCACTATCGGTATTACATCTCTTTCATTATTAATATTATTTTATATTTTATTATTTTTTTTATTACAATGACGCAGAATACTCCCATTTGAAGATCATCGGATAGTTGAAAATTGCGTGATTCGAGGATAAAATCCTGAAAAAGCCATCATCCTTGAACGCGCAAGCTAGTACAAAATCCAGTGCTCACAAACATCTTCCAGCTTTTCTTCCCCCTCAAGTTCAGATTCACAATCTTAACTTCTTGACCACTCTCATATGCCTTTGTCTTTTGCGTTTTCTAGAACTAACATTGGCTCTTCTCTCTTGACAGTCTCTTCTTCTTGGACTGGATCCGATAGCATGACCTCCTCGAATGGCTAAATTGAATTTCCAATCAGAAAGATGAAAACATCCTTGAACATCCCAAACTCTTTAACTTCTTCCCCATTCATGATCACTAATTTGGGCTCACCCAAGTATTTCCTACTCCCCTCAATTTCGCACACACTCACTAGGTTGTAAAACTTTAGCTTCTTATTCTTATACATCTTACGGTCTGAGGAAAAACCCAAACCTAGCCCATGAGTGATTAAGACTGAGTTGATTACTTCTAAGATTTTGGTGATGATTACTTAGCCCTTTCCCTGGGATAAAACTTGAAACTTCATCAGCTTCTTCAGATTACCAAGGTATCCCTTGGGCATTCTTTGCTTCCTTTTCTTTTCTTCAATGGCGGTAGCCAATACAGATTCTTCATCAGCTTCACTAGTAACTAGCTTGCTATTATGAAGGAGCTTAATTTTTTTATGGAGGGTGGATGGGACTGCACCTAGATCATGGATCCTTGGTCGATCCAGGAGTAAGGAATAAGATATTAGAATGTCCATAATTGTGAACTTAACCTTAAATGTACTTCACCTGTAGTCACTTCAGCCACGAAGGTACCCACAACACCTCTTTTGAGCTATCATATGCCCTGATCACTGTATCAAACTTTCCAAGCATGTCTTCACTTAGCCCCAAATGGGGTAGGAGTTTCAATGGGAAGAGATTTAAGGCAGGCCCATCATCGAACACATAGGGGATAGAACTGTTGAATATTTGAACTTTTAATGAAAAGTGCCTTGTTATGTGCCTTGAGCTCTAATTGCAACTCCGATGGTTCTAAAGATATAGTTAGAAGCTTATAAGGGGAGATCCCTTTACTAATGGCTACACACATCTCAACCACAGAAGTGGTGGGTATTGCTGGCATTTCTATCAACCTCTGCACTAACCCCAACCTATGCCCTTGGGATATCTCAAGTAACTTCCATATGTTGTACTTGTCTCAAGTGCCTTTGAGTTGATTCATGAATGGGTAAATATCTAATTCATCCTCATTCACCCTCGGAGGAAGTAGTGTTTCTAGTTACTTTCAAGAAATTTCATTGGGAGTAGAGTTATTCAGTGTTAGTCCCCTAGATATGGATAATAGTTCAAGAGGGGAGGTGAATTGAACAATAGGAGATTTAAAAAACTTTTGCGGAAGCTTAGTATCAATATCAATATCAGATAAAAACATCACTAACCCAATGCATAGAGTACAGAGCAATACCAAATATATGTCAATACACACGTATAAAATTACTAAAAGACTATTTCGTATTTAACTATCAGTATTCAACACATACAAATGTAGTCATATGAACAACATCAATTAATATCAAATAAGCATAGAAGAGAGAAAGCATTATTGAAATAAACTTCTCATATCAATATCATAAACAATATCACAGTCACTATCAATAGCACAATCAATAGAGATATTAATAGCAGTGATTAAGTAAAAGGTTTAGAGTTAGAAAGAAAACATAGTGATATATCCTGGTTCAGTAGCCTATGTCTAATCCGGTCCCTGATTCCATCTCAAGCTTTAATCCACTATAGAATTCTTTCCAACTGGTAGAATCTAAACCTATTTACAACTTAATCTATTCCTCACTTGAAAGTACACTTCTTACAAGTTTGAATACAATAACCAAGCTCCCAACTACCAATAACCCAAGTAGTGCTCTCAATCACAAGATTGAATAAGTATGAAGAAAGAACACTTGATCACTCAAGATTTCACTCTTTCTTCTAAAGATAATTGAAAGATGATTACAATGAAGTACTAGCTCAATGTTTCTGAATCTTTCTTACAAGTATAAAAAGATTAAGCTAACTTTCTGCAATAACAAACGAGAGTACCAATTAAGCTCGTTTTATCTTCTATTGTGTATTCAAAACTTATCTTGGCAAGCTTTTATAAGTTGTTTGAAGTAGCTAGCCATTATGTAGCTGTTAGAAACATCTTGTGATCGTTGTTAGATATAGCTTGAATCTTCATGGTCTTGTAACCATTAATTGCTTCATTTAGGGAGTCTTGAAATGGTGTTTAGTCTTTGATAGCCGTTTGATATTTGATTAAAAATTTAAGGCCTGATTTGGTAAGACTCCAAAGGTTGATGATCACCATTTGTTGAAAGAAGCTCTATTTGGTTGGAAAACAACAGCTGTTGAAGTCTTTGCTAAATCTTACAATGGATAGACTATTTTTCTTGTTTAGTAGAGTTTTTTTCTATTTAAGTTAATCTATCAAAGTCAGTAGCTTTGAGCTGTGTGTTGGTTCCTTTTTTAGCTTTCAATTTCTTTTTCCAAGGTTTGCAAATTTTAGTCAACACATAGAAAATTGCACACTTACACATAAGAGGAATTTTGCTTTTTGTATCCCTATTTCAAGTTAACCCAAAATAGATTAAGTAAATATTTTATCTCTTGATTTGATATAAATATTCAAATGATTAAATATAAATATGAGATATTTATTACATGTTACTTAAGCAATTAAATGTGAAATATGTATATGAAAAATGACTTCTAATATATATGTAGTGCCCAAAAATAACTTGGTATTAAACACATATGATAAATCCTTGATTATGTGTTTATATTCCTTAAGTTAATTTATTTGTCATCTTCAAAACACTTATGATAAATTATCCTAAAACTAAGGATCTAACAATCACCACCATTTTGATCGTGACAAAATAATTACGAAGGATTAAGAATTCCCCCATAATTAAAGTAGAGAGAATGTTACTTAAGCACATATACATATTAACTTAAATCATGGAATCAATATCACACACAATAATGCTAAGGATAAGTACTAATTGATATATGGTTCAATAGTAAACTTGTTATTGACAATAGCAGTACATCAAAATAAAACAAACAAGCAGTCATTCCCACTGAATCACTACCAACTAGAAAATAAGAAATCCTATAATAACTAAGGATAATGCATCGAGAAGATAAAAAAACTTGAATAAATCAAGGTTATATCAGAGACATATCATCAATATCAGAAGAAGTTATGGTGCATCAGTTAGGTTGGTGTCATTGTTCTACTCCCCCATTTTATCAACATCGATAGGGCTTGGAACAAGAGAGGAAATTTTAGAATTTATATAGGTTAAAGGTGCAATATTCATGGCAGGGACCAAATGAGCAATACGTTGGTTAAGGTCAACTTCAAGACCAATCATAGAGGAACAATTTTAGGTAAACTCTCCCAGAAGAAAAATATATTCTTCAAGATTTTACTAAGATAATTCTCCCTTCTTAATCAGCTTAGACATTAAGATCCTCAAAACAAAACAATTCTAGCCATAAGGCTTAACAACAAGAGAGGTCATCTTGCTCATGAATTGCAGAAGAGCAGCACTTGCATCTTTTTGAGTCTTGAGAGAGGCCTTAACCTTGGCTTCAATGTTTTCAATCCTGGAATTATTGCGTGGAACAACAGTCTCCAATTGAATGAGCAAAGTCTTTACTTCTACCAATTCAGATTGGCAACATATGTTCTCTAAAAATTGCAACACACTTACTAACAAACTCAATCTACTTAGAGTATTCAATCACGGTCTCACAGGTTGCAATATTATACTTCCAATTTTGGGATAAATCATCTAGTAGACTTGTGTGAATAGCTACAACAAATTCATTTGGTAAGGGAAGAAATCTCATGGAGGTTTGAATATCATTTTGCTAAGCTTGTACATTCAGCTGAACTTTAACAATACGGTCCACAAACATATTGATATTGCAAGTCACTAAGAAGCTCACAATCTAATGTAAAGTGGCTTTGACTATGTTCATTTCAGAAAGCAAAACAAAAGTTTCTTGAATGTGGGACATAGGATTCAAGGTTATTTCATGAACAAGATTAGTAAGGTGTTCACCTTAAGCAGCACTGAGGTAGCTAGCAGGGTTTTTCACCTTCTTTTTCTTGTCAGAAGTCTTGATCTTTTCTAACTTATTAAAAATCTTAGTATGAGCTTACAAGATTATAGTTGTACCGTCAGAGTGATGCTCAACCAAAGAAGTAGAATTGATAGCAGTGGGGTCTTCAATACCATCATCAATATTATAATCAATAGGTATTTTAGCAGCGAGGTCTATATTAGTGTCAATAGAGCTGGACCTAGTAGCACATACAATGAACAAATTCTTTCCAAGAGTGGGAGGCATCTTACTTAATTGAATATTAGTATATTAAGGGACATCCTCATCATCATATCTTTCTATTTCAATATCACTAAGGATGGTAGCTGAAAGTTTTCCTTTGTTTTTGTGTAGATCAAAAGAGGTTTTCTTGACTGAGAATTTCTTTGCATAGGTTCGAGAAGTAACTTGGGTAGAATTTGAAGAAGGTTCAATGACAAGGATCTTAGAGGGTGTAACCGTAGCAGTGATTACATTGGTTAGAGTAAGGGTTGTATCAAGAGTGGGTTCAGAAGAGATTCTTTTGAGTCTAGAGAAGGTTCACTCATCAATAATAGAGCCTTTCTTTGAAGTAGACTCAATAAAAATGTCAATGCCTTTCTATTTGAAAATGAGGGTAGTAAGGTTTCCATACATGAGCTGAGAATGATTCTTTTTCATATTGTGAATGATAAGGACATGAAGGTTAATGGAAAGGTTTTTCAAAATGTGCCACAAGAAGCATAGAATGAATTTAGCGATAAAGTTCACTAAAAATTTTCTAGGCATAATGTATTTAGAAATGAGATAGTGGAAGAACCTTTCTTCCTCTTCAAACCTAGTGGCATACAACTCCTTAAACCCTTTTGGCTTTGGCATACAGATTGGAAGAGGGATTGACAAATCAGCTTCTACTTGCCTTAGATAAGCTCCATAATCAAGAACATCCAATAACTTAGTTAAGAAGCTCCTATCAATCACAATCTATTTTCCAAGTACATTGGTCTTCAACACATCATCTTCTACCTTGACAACAAGTTCCAGCTTCTCAAAAAAATCAGTGACAATTAAGGGATAAATATGCTCCTGAATATAGAAGAAAGTTTCCCAGCCATTGAATTGAATCCAATCAGAAAAGGGTTTGGTATTATTGATGTACTTCTAATCAAAGAAGCGAGACTTATGAACGGTTATGCTTCTAGCATCAGGGAAAAGAAAATAAATTTTGGTTTTAAAAGTATGTGGTTCTGGCGTGGGTGAATCTGCCAGATTAGAGTTCTTTCTGGTCTTTCGCTTAGCTATGGAAATGGAGAAGTAATGGGCAGAGAAATAATAGGAGTAATAAGCTTTTTCAAAAGGAATGAGTTTTGATTTGATGAGATGAAGTGAAAAGTATTTGTTTATATAGGAAAGTGAGGAATAGAAAAGGTCACATAATGAGAGAGAAAAGGTGGGAGTTGAAGTGACGTGATAAGTGAGGGAGTTGAGGTGACAATGGTTACACAAATTAGTGGTTAACGTGTGTGAGTGACTTAAAAGATAATTAATGTAATACTAATCATGTCCAAGTGACTAGCCTAATTAATAGGTCTATCAAAGACACATGTCAAATATTAAAGCACACCATAAAAGACAAAGCTGTCATATCATAGGCAAGCAGAAAGATTAATTTTTAAATTAAAAAAATTTAAAGTTACCACCTTTTAAGCTTTCCCACCTATATTGGATTTATTACTCCAATAGCTTCCCTCAATATATCAAATTAGTCTCTTGGTAAAGGCTTTGTGAAAATATCTTCTAGCTGATCATCAATAGGGACATAAGTATACTTGATGTCAACTTTTTTAACATGGTCTCTGATGAAATGGTGGTGAATGTTAACATGTTTCATTCTTTTGTGATGTATTGGATTTTGAGGGAGATCAATAGCACTTCGATTATCCCACTTTACTTTAATAGTTCCTGTATTGATTCCAAAATCCTCCAATTGTTACCTTGTCCATGGCAACTGAGCCACACAGCTTCCAACAACAATATACTTTGCATCAGTAGTGGATAGGGCTACTAAAGCCTACTTCTTGCTATGTAATGAAATGAAATAGCCACCCAAAAATTGACAAGTACCAGAAGTACTTTTTCTCCCAAGTCTATCTCCTCTAAAATCAGAATTTATGTATCCCAATAGTAGGAAATTGCTATTGTTAGGATATAATATACCTACATTAATAGTATTGTGCAAATATCAAAATATACATTTAACAACAATATAATGTAACTCCTTAGGATTAGATTGATAACATGCACAATATCATATTAAGAAATGAATATCAGGCAAGCTTGCAATTAAGTATAAAAGTGGTCTAATAATACCATGATATAGCTTACTATCAATACTTTTGCCTGACTAATCATCACTTTATGTAGTGTTAGTACCCATTGGAGTCTTTATTGACTTGCATCCCATCATTCCAAATTTCTTCAATATCTCCTACTTTGCTTGATTTGTAATCCAAGGAAGAAATTGAGTTCACCCATCATAGACATCTCAAATTCACTTTTCATTTACTCACTTAATTCTCTACACAAACATTCGTTAGTAGCACCAAAGATAATATAATCAACATATATTTGCACTAACAAAATGTTCTTTCCTTTAAATTTAATGAAAAGTGTTGTATCTGCTTTAACTCTAGCAAATCCTTTAGATAAAAGAAATTTAGTGAAGCATTCATACCATGCTCAAGGTTCTTGTTTTAAGCCATAGGGTTCCTTTTGAAGTTTGTATACCCAATCTTCATGTTTTGAGCCTTCAAAGTTGGGTGGTTGTTTGAAATACACTTCTTCCTCAATATACCTATTTAGAAAGGTGCTTTTGACATCCATTTGATAAAGCTTGAATCCTTTGAAGCTTGCAAATGTGCATAATATCCAAATAGCTTCCAATCTTAGAATAGGGGAAAATGTTTCTCCATAGTCAATACCTTCTTGTTGGTTATATCCTTGAGCGAAAAGGTGAGCTTTGTTCCTCACAACATTTCCCTTCTCATCTAGCTTATTCTTAAACACCCATTTAGTACCAATGATAGATTTTCCTTTAGGATTTGGTACTATGGTCCAAACTTGATTTTTTTCAAATTTCTCCATCTCTTCTTGCATAGAAGAAATCCAAAACTCATTATTCTCAGCTTCCAAAAATGACTTTGGTTATAGTATTGAAATGAAAGACATATTGCTAAAATATCTCTGAAGTTAAGTGCTTGTCATCATTTGATTTGTTGCACTATCAATAATATTTGATGGTGAATGATTCTTGTGATATCTAAGTTCTTGTGGGAATCTAGTGTTGTCATCTTCATTCTAAAAATCATCAATATCATGATGTTATTGAGTAGAGGCTTCAATATCAGCTGTTTCGGTAATAGTTGTATTGTTAGTAGCTGATGATCCATCAACAACGTCTATTGATTTTACTTCAATAGTATTGTTGATTCCATCAATCATTAGAGAATTATCTGCATCATTAATATCAACACTAGATTTTTGCACTTAAGGGTTGGTCTTATCAAAATCAACATGAATAGATTCTTCAACACAAGATGTTCTCTTGTTGAAAACACGATAAGCTCTATTGTTGTTTGAGTAACCAAGAAATAAACCCTCATCAGATTTGGAATTAAACTTTCCAAGGCTATCTTTAGTATTGAGAATAAAACACTTACAACTGAAGGTATGAAAATACCCATTATTTGGTTTTCTTCCTCTCCATAGCTCATATGGAGTTTTCTTCAGAATAGGTCTAATTAAAGCCCTATTGAGATTGTAGCAAGCAGTATTGACTACTTTCGCCCATAGATATTTAGGAATGTTATGCTACTTCAA
This sequence comes from Euphorbia schlechtendalii, assembly GCA_949673415.1. Classification (NCBI taxonomy): domain Eukaryota; kingdom Viridiplantae; phylum Streptophyta; class Magnoliopsida; order Malpighiales; family Euphorbiaceae; genus Euphorbia; species Euphorbia schlechtendalii. The sequence continues at coordinate 8,656 of CATIWQ010003026.1, forward strand.
CATTGATCTAGCTATTTCAATGAGGGTTCAGTTCTTTCTTTCCACAACTCCATTCTATTGAGGAGTGCATGGTGCTGAGAAATTATAGTCAATACCGAGATTTGAATAGAATTCATCAAACATATGATTCTTGAATTCTCCACCATTATCACTTCTTATGTGAGTGATACTGGAGTTTTCTCAATAGTTAATTTCTTGCACAGCTTAGAAAATGCATCAAATGTTTTTTCTAGATTGCTTAGTAGCAGTACCTAAGTGTAACGAGAGTAATAATACACAATAATTAAAGTATACTTCTTTCCACCTACACTCATAGGTTGAATAAGACCAAATAAATCAAGATGCAATAGTTCAAGAGGTCTAATATTAGATATGACATTTTTACTTTAAAAGGACTTTTTTGATTGTTTACCTAGTTGACATGCATCACATAAATGGTCTTTTTTGAAACTAATGCTTGACAACCCATCAACAAGACTATATCTTACCAACTTGGATAATTAATTCATACTAGCATGCCTAAGCCTCTTATGCCATAACCAAGACTCATCTTCTTTATATACAAGGCATAAATCACTAGACAAGTTCTCATTCAAATTTATCATAAAACCATTATCACCACGATGAGCAAATAGAATGATATTGTAGTAGCAAAATTAGTAACTGTTCATCCATGAGATTCAAATATAAGTTTTCTACCTTTATTGCAAAGTTGATCAACATTTAATAAGTTATATTTCAAACATTTCAGCAGCTAGAAATTCTCAATAGCATGGCCTTTTCCAATAGTACCATGTCCAATAATCTTGCCCTTCTTTTTGTCTCTGAAGATAACGCTTCCATTCGATTTTTGCTCAAATGTGATAAATTATTTATCATCACCCGTCATGTGCCTCGAGCATGCGTTATCAACATACCAAAGTGTTAACTCTTCTATGCACCTCAGGCCAACCAACAAAACAACTAATTAGACTTAGGAACCCAAACTAATTTGGGTCCTATTGGGTCAATTTGCTTTTGTCTCCATAAATTTTTTCTATAGTAGTTCCGTTGATAACTTGGCATATATTGACAAATGCCCATTTCATCCACAATAGCTACATTACATAGCTTTACTGAATTTCCAACTTCCATTTCCTCTATAATACATATCTCCAGTATTAGAGTACTTTGGGTATTGAATCCTCACATTCTTCAGTAGCTCATTATCAATATTGAACTTCTCATGATTCTTCATAAGCTCATTTACTTGCTCAATAGTTCACTTTAAAGAAAACTCTTTAAAGGCTTGACTTTCCAAAAGATATTTCACTTCAAGATGCAATGAAGCTTTTCCATTTTCAAGTTCCTCACATCATTTTCTCAAGGCTTCCACTTTCTCAACATTTATCATAAAGTTCATGGACATTTTATAAACAACGGTAGTCAATTCTTCATGAGTTATGGGATTAGAATTTACCTCAACATCTCGAGAAGAGGTTGGTTTCTCAATAGGTGTTGACAAAGAAGTACCTCCTTCAACTAAAATCCCTTCATCAACTTCAAAATTATAAGTCATAATTTTTATGAAGTATACATTTGTTATGTCAGTATCTTCATCTCCACTGGTGTCTTGATCATTATCGTTCCAAGAAGTAACCATTTCCTTCTTTCCATGCTTTTTATCTTTGTTGAGTTTGGGATAATTGGACTTGATGTGTCCACTTTCATGACATTCAAAACAAGTTATGTTCTTGTCCTTCTTAGAGTAATCTCCTTTGGCTTTGTCATTCCTTGAGTAATCATTCTTTCAGTAGTCTCCCTTCTTGTATGGTTTCTTGTAGTTGAACCACTTTCTACCTTTCTTGAATAACTCTTTGAGATTCTTGGTAAACAAGGATATATCTTCATCTTCAATAGCACTGTAAGTATCAGTCGAGTTATTCACTTTTAGCACTATTGATTTTTTCTTTATATCATCGGAATTTTCTTTATCTTTATTGACAAAGCTGCTCATAGAGATTTCATGTGTCAGTAGAGATCCCATAAGCTCCTCAATATCAATCTTCTTGGGTTCCCAACTCTTGGGTAGACTCCTAAGAACTTTCTTGACTTGATCTTGTTCTGGAATGTCTTTTCTAAGATGCTTCAATTCATTTACAATGTTTGGGAAATGGGAATTCATCTTTGCAACGCCTGGACAATCCTTCATCTCAAATAGATTTAACAATTGCATGCTTTAACTTATCTTGCTTTCTTTGACATGATTTGTTTTTTCATATGTAACTTCAAATTTCTTCCATATTTCTTGTGCGAATTCACAACCAGAAATCTTGTTGTATTAAGCACAATGTAAAATGTTAATAGCATATACATTACATTGAAGTTTTTTTAAATCTTCATCAGTTTTGTCAATAGTTCCCCATCAACATCCTTGGTAGGTTAATAGGGGTTATTTTCAATAATATTCCAAGCATCATAGTTATTTTCTTGGATGAAATTGCTCATAAGATTCTTCTAAAAGTTGTAATTGGTACCAATGAACTGAGGGGGTCTAGTAAAACAAATCCCTTCAGGATGGGTTGGAGAGAAATCTCTTCTCAAGCTTGAACTTGCCATATTAAACGTTGGCTCTTGATCGTTTGATCAAATAGTAACGAGCTAAGCTCTGACACCACTTTTTAGTCCCTTAGATGGATAATAGATTAATAGAGGGTGAATTGAGTAATTGGAGATTTAAAAAAACTTTCACGTAAGCATCATATCAATATCAATAACAGATACAATATCAATAACTCAATGCACAGTGTACAAAGAAATATATATGTCAATACACACATACATAATTACTAAAAGACTGTTGCAAATCTGACTATCAGTATTCAATACATACTAATATATTCATATGAACAACAACAACAATCAATATCAAATAAGCATAGAAGAGATAAAGTAGTGTTGAAAGAAACTTCGTAAATAAATATCAGAAACAATATCACAAATAGTATCAATAGGACAATCAATAGAGTTATCAATAACAAAGATTAAGTAAAAGGTTTAGAGTTAAAAAGCAAACACAAAGATATATCATAATTCTCCAGCCCATGCCTAATTTAGTCCTCAATTCCATGTCAAGCTTTAATCCAATATAGAATTCTTTCCAATAGGTTGAATTCAAACCTATTTACAACTTAGTCTATTCAACACTTTGAAAGTATCCTTCTTACAAATCTGAATAAAATAACTAAGTTCCTCACTACCTATAACCCAAGTTGTGCTCTCAATCACAAGATTGAATAAGTGTGAAGAAAGAATACATGATCATTCAAGATTTCACTCTTTCTTCTATAGCTAATCTAAAGATGATTACAATGAAGTACTAGCTCAATGCTTCCGAATCTCTCTTAGAAGTATGAAAAGTTTAAGATAACTTTCTTCAATAGTAAACGAGATTATCAATTAAGCTCTTAATGTCTTATGTTGTGCATTCAAAACTGATCTTGGCAAGCTTTTATAAGCTGTTTGAAGTAGCTAGCTGTTATGTAGCTGTTAGACACTTATTGTGACATTTGTTAGATATAACTTGAATCTTCATGATCATCTAACCGTTAATTGCTTCATCTGGGGAGTTTTAAAATGGTGTGTAGTCTTTGATAGCCATTTGATATTTGATTAAGAATTTAAGTCTTGATTTGGTAAGACTCCAAAGGTTGATGATCACTATATTTTGAAAGAAGCTTGATTTGGTAGGAAAATAGCAGCTGTTGAAGTCTTTTATAAATTTGGTACTAGAAAAATTGTCTTTTCTTATTTATTTACTGAGAGTGGAAGACACGGAGTGCGATGGGCCGAGAGCATGCTAAATGAGTGGCACGGTCCACCGAGGTGTTTAAGTTGAAATTGAAAATTACCAGGTCGTGGACCCGGAAAGTTTGATTGCGAAAGTGGGACTGTCAAACCCGAATCCACCATCTCTTAATGTAGATTCACCACCTGAATTAGGTCTTCCAGGAATAAGAGTCCTATGAGGCATAAAGTACAGGGGATGGCCCACTAAGACACAGAGATTCGGGTTCGGGATAAGTTGCTTTTCTTTATTAGATCACATTATATTACATCTACAGAAAACCGTATTTCTATATTGTGCATATTCAAACTTATGTCATTTTCGAGTTATTATGAATGATTCACATATATTTAAAAAAAGAGATAAATTCATACATAAAGCGGTAAATAAATGCGGAAAAGTAAAGATTAAAAATTACAAAACCTTGGGGGATGCAACCGCCCACCTAATCTATTAATTACATTTCCCAAAAATAATAAAAATGTGATACCCGAAGGAAAATAAAATCCTAGGCATACATCTAATCCTAATCTACCTGCATCCACAAAAGTTTGCATAGGATATATCACAACATTTGCACATATGATCGATTTAATTTCACCGAGGCCCGTGTGGCCTTATTAAAACAAACGATGATTAAAAGTTCTTATTTAGAGATAAAAAGATTCATTTTTATTAGCATGTTGGTTGCTCATTTTAATTAGTGAAAATGCTCGCATGGCAAAGATGTGAGGGCTGTTATACGAGAATAGATTTTCATTCCCTTCGTGGGGTATTTTAATAGATATCTCCATTAATTTTAAAGAAAAAAAAGAAGAAGAAAAACTATTACAACAATATTTACATAATAGAAATAAAGTAAAATTATACATAGGTCTACATGTAAAATAAAGTAGAAAAGAATACAGTAAGCATGAAATAGCAGCTCTAGGAACTTAGAGGCTTACCCTTATGAAAGGAATCCACTTCGAAAATACCCGCTTGACTATTAGGAGTAATCATCATCGTCTTTTGAGTTTTTGGTGCTTCAGAAAAATGTTCGAATCAAAAAGTATTTTTAACTGAAGAAATGTAGAAAACCAGAGTGTTTATCATCTGTCTTTTTCTGCTGAAAATTTCCAGTCCTGATTACCGAAAATTCCCCAAATATTTATAGGGGAAAATCCTGAAAATCAAAAATAGAAATAAATTCCGGCGAGGCTTGCCAGAAAACTTTAGCGAGCCTCGTAAAAAAAACTGTAGTGAGGCTTACCTCGCCAGAAAGTCTAGCGAGGCAGGTCCCCTATTTCGGTATCTGTACTTTTTTTGTGTTTTTAATTTTTAATTAACTTTAAAAATATATATTTTTGATTTAATTTTATTGAACTCTAATTTTTTCAATTAAAAACAAAACTATAGACGAGGAGCACTCCCATTTGAAGATCTTCGGATAATCGAAAATTGTGTAATTCTAGGATTAAAATTCGAAAAGCCAACATCATTGAATGCGTGAGGTGGTACAAAATCCCATGTTCATAGCTGCCCCTCTTGTGATCGTTATTGGTTAAATAGCTAGTAGGATCACACGAAAAGAGCGAAGGGATCGAGAAAATACCTGATCGGTGCGGTTGGTGTCTTCTTTGTCCTCGATTGTTGATGACATGGGTCTTCCTTTCAGGAACAACGTTCTAATGGGGTCATCCGTTTCTTTCTTCAAAATCCTTGGGTAGTTTATGCCCCTTGTGGGTGGGTCCGGTGTGGTCATCATGTGCCCCTTGTGGGTTGATGATAAGTGTATATTTACACTTATAATCATGATATTTTCAATCATTAAACATTATGGTTTAAGTCATTTTATACTTCATATAAAAGATTTCACATGGTATGTAGTTTTTTTATGCAAATGTAGGTACTAGGTAAATCTTGGACGTAAAATTATTAAAGTTGGAAATCTATGCAAAAAGAGTGAAAAAGGTTCAAAAAGATGCATGGAATTTAAGGAATTGGCAAAGGATCGAAGATGTCAAAGAACGGTAGAAATCGCAAAGAGGAATTATGTGAAAAAGGCATGTCAAGATCGTGACACATATATCACGGTCGTGACTTGTTAACCTTCACAACAAAAAGTTACCAATCAAGTATTCACAGTCACGACATACATTCGCGGTCACGACCTTGACGGTTTTTTGTCAGCTCATCTCTTCTTTCAACCGCCGGATAAGAACTATCAACCACCATCAACTATCAGATGAAAAGACACCTTTTGAAAGTCAACCAATCATGAAAAGGTATCTTTCCATTATAGATGAGATCAAACCAATTCAACCAATCACAATGAAGCGGTGCAACTCTTCACCAATGGACATTACCGTTCGTCTGAACGGATGCAACCCTTCGTACTTTATAAATAGGGCTCCAAACTCCATAATTTGGTGGTGTGGTGTGGCATATGGTATATGGTGTGTAGTGTGGTATACATGCATGCATAGTTTTAGAGAGAAAATCGTGTAGATTTCACTTTGTTCTAAGTTAGCAAGAAAATGTATAAGTGATTGGAACCTTATTTCGATCACTAAATTTCTCTAGATATTCGAGCAATTATTGTATAAGTATAATTGTAAATCACTTATCAATAAAAGTTTTCATTCTTCAATATTCATTTATTTAATATTCACAAAGAATAGCATCCTAATGGAGGTTTTGTACGAGCCGAGAACGAATTCAAAGCAGATGCAAGAATTGCGGGAATTGAGGACTCCCATTAAAGAGTGGATACAGTTTGATCAACTTTAGCTTTCACTTGCATACCTTAAAACTTTGCTTTATTTTCTACTTATACTTTCTATTCGAAGTTTATGATATGTCTATGTGTTATAACGAGTATTTCGTCTTGCATCACTTATATTAATGAAATTATATGCTTTCAAGTTAACTTTAAGAGTAGTTTCGGGGTTAACAAGATAGTGTATAATCACTGGATCTGTGATTATAACACTGTTTAGTGAGCCAACATTTTTGGAATGGTAACTATCTAAATATGGCTATGTGAGAGCGACCTGTACTAAGCATAGTACTATTGTTATCTAGGTTTACATAATCATCTTAATTCGTTTGCACTATATTTAAAAAAGTCATTTCATTTGTTGCTCTGCGGTGAATAATTGAATATCCAAGTGTCTAGAATCGAATATGTTAAAGTAGTCTAGTGTACGTAATAACTTTGATGATTTTGCTTGTTTTCTTTGCTATACTTGTTCGTAGGGATAATCTATATCGATTTCTTCTACTCTAATCTATTTATACATTTATCTATTTATTTACCATCATATTCCACCAACCAACCAACAATAAAATTATCTATTTTATTTTCTTTATTCCATTACTCTTGTTGGTCTTTAGAACTTGTCCCTTCCCTGTGGGATCGATATCTTTTAAAACTACATTGAAATTGTATACTTGTAGTGGTCACCATTTTTCTATTTTGATAAGTGATATTGACAACACCTGTTCGTATTTTAAACTTTTATCTTATCGATAGAAAAGTGTGGAACAAGGTTTTTGGCATCATCATTTAATATAAGCCCTCAAAATAAATAGAGTCAAAACCTTGTGATCAGTTGACATACAGTTGTTTCGTTTACCGTTGAAATCATTGGGATATTGTGCTTGAATCTTTTTCGAAGGCAACAAAATCTGATTTTGAAAAAATGTGAGTTTGTTTCCCTGTGGTAAATTAGAAATAATTAGAAGGTGAATACATTTTGGTTTAATTATTTGATTGAATTTATGTGAAACAAAAATTTTTTCCCCTTAACTGTGAGCGGATGACACGGAGCAGGAAAGTTGAAAATGAAAATTACCAGGTCATGGAGCAGGAAAGTTTGATTGAGAAAGCAGGAAATATTTTAGATCGATCAAACCTGAATCCTTCGTCTATTAGTGTAGAGTCACCACCTGGATTAACTCTTCTAGGGATTAGAGTCTTGTGAGATTTAACGTCCGGGGGACAACCCACTAAGACATAGAGATTCGGGTTGGGGATCAGTTGCTTATTTCTTACTGGATCACATTCTATTACATCTATAAAAAAATCGTATTTCTTAATTTGGCATATTCGAACTTACATCATTTTTGAGTTATTATGCATGATTCACGTATATTTAAAAAAAGCGATAAATTCATACATAAAGCGGTAAATAAATGCGAAAAAAGTAAAGATTAAAAATAACAAAACCTTAGGGGATGCAACCGCCTGCCTAATCTATTAATTACATTTCCCAAAAATAATAAAAATGCGATACCTGAAGGAAAATAAAACCCTAGACATACATCTAATCCTAATCTACCTACATCCATAAAAGTTAGCACATGATATATCACAACAGTTTCACATATGATTGATTTAATTTCGGTGAGGCCTATGTGGCCTTATTAAAACAAACAGCAATTAGAAGTTCTTATTTAGAGATAAAAAGATTCATTGTTATTAGTATGTTGGTTGTTCATTTTAATTAATGAAAATGCTCGCATGGCAAAGATGTGAGGGCTATTATCCAGGAATAGATTTTCATTCCCCTCGTGGGGGCAATCTAATAGATATATCCATTAATTTAAAAGAAATGAAAGAAGAAGAAAAACTATTACAACAATATTTACATAATAAAATAAAGTAAAATAATGCATAGGTCCACATGTATTCTAAAGTAGAAAAGAATACAGTAAGCATGAAATAGCAGCTCTAGGAACTTAGAGACTTACCCTCACGTAGCGAATCCACTTCAAAAATATCTGCTTGACCTTTAGGAGTAATCCTCCTTGTCTTTTGAGTTTTTGGTGCTTTGGAAAAATGTTCGAATCAAAATTTGTTTTTTAATCCGAAGAAATGTAGAAAATCAGAGTGTTTGTCGTCTACCTTTTTGGCTGAAAATTTCTGGTCCCGATAACCAAATATTTATAGAGGAAAATCCCGAAAATTCAAAAATAGAAATAAATTCAGTCGAGGCTCACCATATATTTTGGCGAGGCGGGTCTCCGATTACGGTATCTGTACTTTTTTTGTATTTTTTTGAATTTTTAATTAACTTTAAAAAATATATTTTTGATTTAATTTTATTAAACTCTAATTTTGTTTTTTCAATTGAAAATAAAATTAGAGACGAGGAGCACTCCCATTTGAAGATCTCTGGATTATTGAAAATTGTTTAATTTTAGGATTAAAATCCGGAAAGCCAAAATCATCGAACACGAAAGGTGGTACAAAATCTCATGCTCAGAGCTACCCCTCATGTGGTCATTTCTTGTTAAATAGACAGTATGATCACACGAAAAGAGGGAAGGTATCAAGAAAATACATGTCCAGTGTGGTTGGTGACTTCTTTGTCCTTAATTGTTGATGACATGGACCTTCCTTTCGAGCGCCACATTCTAATGGGGTCGTCCATTTCTTTCATTGGAATCCCTGGGTAGTTGATGCCCCTTACAGGCGGGTCTGGTGTGGTCATCATGTGCTCCTTATGGGTTGACATCTGGTTGTTTCGTTTATCGTAGAAATTGTTGGGATGTTGTGCCTAAATCTTTATTCAAGGCTACCAAATCTGATTTTGGTAAAATGTGAATTTTTTTCCATGTGGTAAATTAAAAAAAATTAGAAGGTGAATACATTTTGTATTAATTGTTTGATTGTATTTATGTGAAGCAAAAATTTTTCCCCTTAACTATGAGAGGATGACATAGAGTGTGATGGGCCGAGAGCATGCGAAATGAGAGGCGCGGTCCACCGTGGTGTTTAAGTTGAAAATGAAAATTACCTGGTCGTGGACCTGGAAAGTTTGATTGAGAAAGCGGGAAACATTTTAGATCGATCAAACTTGAATCCGCTATCTCTTAGTGTAGAGTCGCCACCTGGATTAGCTCTTCCAGGAATTAATGTCCTATGAGTACGTCCGGGGGACGGCCCACTAAGACACTGAGATTTGGGTTCGGGATAAGTTGCTTATTTCTTTTTGGATCACATTATATTACTTCTACAAAAAAAACTGTATTTCTTAATTGCCGCATATTCAAACTTATGGTTTTTTTGAGTTATTAAGCATGATTCATGTATATTTAAAAAAAGCGATAAATTCATATATAAAGCGATAAATAAATGGGAAAAAGTAATGATTAAAAATTACAAAACCTCGGGGGATGCAAACGCCCGCCTAATCTATTAATTACATTTCTTGAAAATAATTAAAATACTATACCCGAAGGAAAATAAAGCCCTAGGCATACATCTAATACTAATCTACCTGAATGCACAAAAGTTAGCACAGAATATATCACAACATTTGCACATATGATCGATTTAATTTTAGCGAGGCCTGTGTGGCCTTATTAAAACAAACAGCGATTAAAAGTTCTTATTTAGAGATAAAAAGATTAATTTTTATTAGCACGTTGGTTGCCCATTTTAATTAATGAAAATGCTCACATGGCAAAGATGTGAGGGCTGTTATTCGATAATAGATTTTATTCACTTCAAGGGGGTATTCTAATAGTTCTCTCCATCAATTTAAAAGAAATAAAAGAATAAGAAAAACTATTACAACAATATTTACATAATAGAAATAAAGTAAAATAATACGTAGTTCCACATGTAAAATAAAGTAGAAAAGAATAGAGTAAGCATGAAATAGACGCTTTAGGAACTTAGAGGCTTATCCTTACAGAGTGAATCCACTTCGAAAATACCCGCTTGACCTTTAGGAGTAATCCTTGTAGTCTTTTGAGTTTTTGGTGATTTGGAAAAATGTTTGAATAAAAAGTGTTTTTAATCCAAAGAAACGTAGAAAGTTAGTGTGTTTCTCTTCTGTCTTTTTTGCTAAAAATTTTCGGTCCCGATTATGGAAAATTCTCCAAATATTTATTGGGAAAAATCTTGAAAATCCAAAAATAAAAATAAATTCAGGCGAGCCTCACCAGAAATTCTTACGAGGCAGGTTCTCGATTCCGGTATCTGTATTTTTTTTGTATTTTTGAATTTTTAATTAACTTTAAAAAATATTTTTTTAATTTAATTTTATTGAACTCTAATTTTTTTCAATTAAAAACAAAATTAGAGATGAGGAGCACTCTGATTTGAAGATCTCCGGATAATCGAAAATTGTGTAATTCTAGGATTAAAATCCGAAAACCCAACATTATTGAACATGCAATGTGATAAAAAATCCTGTAGTTACACCTACCCCTCGTGTGATTGCTGCTGGTTAAATAGATAATATGATCACACGAAAAGAGGGAAGGGATCAAGAAAATACCTGATCGATGCGATTGGTGACTTCTTTGTTCTTGATTGTTAATGACATGGGCCTTCCTTTCGGGCGTTGCGTTCTAATGGGGTTGTAAGTTTCTTTCTTCTTAATCCCTAGGTAGTTGATGCCTCTTGCGAGCGGGTCCGGTGTGTTCATCATGTGCCCCTTGTGGGTTGACATCCGATTCTTTCATTTACCATCGAAATCACCGGGATATTGTTCCTGAATCTTTTTCCAAGGGTACCAAATCTGATTTTGATAAAATGTGAGTTTGTTTCCTAGTGGTAAATTAGAAAATAATCAGAAGCTGAATACATTTTTTATTAATATTTGATTGAATTTATACGAAGCAAAAATTTTTGCCCCTTAATTGTGATTGGATGACACGGAGTGCGATGGGCCAAGAGCCCGCGAAATGAGAGGCGTGGTCTACCGACGTGTTTAAGTTGAAAATGAAAATTATCGGGTCGTGGACTCGGAAAGTTTGATTGAGAAAGCGAGAAACATTTTAAATCGGTCAAACCCGAATCCGCCATCTCTTAGTGTAGAGTCACCACCTAGATTAGCTCTTCCAGGAATTAGAGTCCTGTGAAGCTTAAGGTTTGGGGGATGGCCCACTAAGACACAAAGATTCAGGTTCGGGATAAGTTGCTTATTTCTTAATTGATCACATTATATTACATCTACAGAAAACCGTATTTCTTAATTCCGCATATTCGAACTTATGTCATTTTCGAGTTATTATGCATGATTCACGTATATTTAAAAAAAGCGATAAATTCATACATAAAGCGATAAACAAAAACGAAAAAGTAAAGATTATAAATTACAAAACCTTGGGGGATGCAACCGCCCGCCTAATCTATTAATTATATTTACCAAAAATAATAAAAATGCGATACCCAAAGGAAAATAAAACCTCCTAATCTACCTGCTTGCACAAAAGTTAGCACATGATATATCACAACATTTGCACATATGATTGAATTAATTTCTATGAGTCCCGTGTGACCTTATTAAAATAAACAGCTATTAAAAGTTCTTATTTAGAGTAAAAAGATTCATTTTTATTAGCACGTTGGTTTCTCATTTTAATTAATGAAAATTCTCGAATGTCAAAGATGTGAGGGCTGTTATTCGGGAATAGATTTTCATTTCCTTCGTGGGGGTATTCTAATAGATATCTCCATTAATTTAAAGGAAATAAAAGAAGAAGAAAAACTATTACAACAATATTTACATAATAGAAGTAAAGTAAAATAATACCTTGGTCCACATGTAAAATAAAGTAGAAAAGAATACAATAAGCACAAAATAGTAGCTCTAAGAACTTAGAGGCTTACCCTTATGGAGCAAATCCACTTCAAAAATACTCGCTGGACCTTTAGGAGTAATCCTTGTCATCTTATGAGTTTTTGGTGCTTTGGAAAAATGTTCGAATCGAAAAGTGTTTTTAATCCGAAGATATGTAGAAAATCAGAGTGTTTGTCATTAGTCTTTTTCTACTGAAAATTTCCGATCCCGATTACCGAAAATTCCCCAAATATTTATATCGAAAAATCCCGAAAATCCAAAAATAGAAATAAATTCCGGCGATTCTGGCGACCAGGTCCTTGATTCTAGCGAGGCAGGTGCTTGATTATGATATTTGTGCTTTTTTTGTATTTTTTAATTAACTTTAAAAAATATTTTTTTGATTTAATTTTATTGAACTCTAACTTTTTCAATTAAAAACAAAATTAGAGACGAGGAGCACTCCCTTTTGAAGATCTCTGGATAATAAAAAATTGTGTAGTTCTAGGATTAAAATTCGAAAAGCCAACATCATTGAATACGCGAGCTGGTACAAAATCTCGTGCTCACAGTAGCATTTTTCGCTATTTAAGATAATCTATCAAAGTCAGCAGCGTTGAGCTTTGTGCTGGTTCCTTTTTCAGCTTTCAATTTCATTGTCCAAGGTCTGGAACTTTTATTCAAGATATAGAAAATTACACATATACACATAAAAGGAATTTGCTTTTTGTATCCTAGTTTTAGGTTAATACAAAATAGATTATGTAAATATTTTATTTCATGATTATAAATAAATATTCAGTTGTGTTGAAACTAAGTTAATAGTACTTCTCAGTATCTAAAACGTTTTGGAAAATAACAAACTTTCTAGGATAGTTAAATTAATTGAGTACTAAGTAGACTCTTTATTAAACAAGTTTAATTGAGTTTGTGTAACGGAAACAACTCAATTTACTGAATGTGTAATTAAGTTATAGCTTAGAGTAAGAAAAGCTGACTTAAGCCTAGTATTACATAGTTTATAATTTATAGACTCAGCGAAGCTAAGTAGATTTTATATGCTAAAAGTTGAGTTTTTTGACATTCAGAGAATTAAATGACACTTGTGCTTTTAACGCTATCTGTGAGGGATAAAATATTCCTTTGATGCTTTTTAGGAGAACAAGCATTGAAATAAAAGAAGATATTTCAAGTGGTCCTCTCAATGAAAAGTTGTTAGTATGAAATGTTGGAGAATCCTTGCTAAAGTCCAAGAAAAAATGAATCCTTTGTCATGCACCTTTTCTTAGTGTCTCCATGCAACTCTGCAAAATTAGTAATAAGATAAATCACAAATCTCCATGTTGCATCTCGTGTGACTCTCTATCAGAATGAAATTTCTTGAAGGTAATGGGTTTTTGACACATTCAGATTAAACGATTAATCTCGCACTTCAACATTTGAATTCTCTATCTCTAAACATCCTGAAATTTATTTAAAATGGACAAATTCAAAAGGTGTAAAGAGAAGAGAAATTGAAGATAAAGTAAGGATGAGAAGTTTGTAATGGCTACTTCCAAAACCTTCAAGTACAAATAGAAGACTGAAGCAGATGTTCAAACTTGGTGAATCACTTCAATTTCATAAGAGCTAAAATACTATCAAATTATTCATAGCATTCTGAAGTTCCAAATCAACCATTCTAAGCAAACGTAAATCGCGTAAATCTGTTTGTAATAGAGAGAATCAAACATTAGATTTAACATTGTAAAAGGATTCAAAGAATTTTTTAAGTTAAAATCCTTAGTTCGTAATTTATATTCAAATATGAGAGACAGTTTAGGAAGGGCACCTAAATTGTGGATTGAGAGGTAGTTAGAAAGGAAGGTACTCTCTATAATTGCTTCTACCCATTATAAAGGCTTCTTTGCTTAAGGAATGAAACACTAGTGGATTAAAGCTCAAAAATGAATATGGGGACTAGAGGTAGGCTCAGGGATGAACTAGGATAAATCTCATGAGTTAAAGTTTCTTACCATTTCGCTTATCTTTATAGTGTCTTGCTCTTTCAGCAGTCTCTCTGTATTCATTGCTAAGATTGAAAAACCAATTTGATCTGAGTATAGTACACAATAGCAATTGAAGATAAACTAAGTCAGAGAAGTAAAGTATTTTATAGTTTTTACACCAGCACTCAGCATAGAGTTACTCAGC
>CATIWQ010003044.1:0-11652 GCA_949673415.1 Euphorbia schlechtendalii
TTGAAGGGTACTTCAGTTAAAATATTGTAAAAGGTTTACTCTTCACCAGAAGAAGAGTTAATAGTGGATTAAATCTTGGACTGGAGATTCCAAGGACTGGATTAGGCAGAGGCTGAACCAGGATAAAAATCACTGTTTGTATTTCTTTACTCGGCTTTATTTTTGTATATCTATTATTTCTGCATCTGAAACACATAAAGGGGGATTCTGAGTAACCAATACTTACTCAGAAGCAACTTCTGAAGCAGTCTTCTGAAGTTAAACGAAAACTCGAAAAATAGTCATTCACCCCCCCCTCTGACCTGTTTAACACCCTTACTGGGTCCTACAGTTATTAAATAACGGTAAATCATACAAATTTTAGTAAGAAACTATACAAACTTTTCCCATTCAAAGTTAATGATTTCATATACAGGAAACTATTCAATTTTACGCATCATATTTAAATCTATACAAATATGCATATAGCAATTTCACAACCATATAAAATATGCACAATCACAATAAACCGTTTGCCTAAACCATCGATTCAAACCTATACACATGTAATCTATACAGAACCATGTTAAACCATTCGAATATAAATATCGACCATACAACTTATAAACATGTACAAAAAACTATTTACTTAAACCTTAGATTCAAATTCCTAAATCTATACGAATACACATATAGCAAACGCACAAACATATAAAACATGCACATTCACAACAAACCCCAACCATATATACAATACATTTCTGAAAATAACATTTGTAAAGAATTCAAAAACCTATACACAAGCAACTTATACACAACCATAACACCCTAAAACTCAACTTGACAAATATACCACACCACATACAGAAACATGATTTCAGATGGGTTCATTTTATCAGTTTAGATACACCAGATATGCTAAAACTGTTTATACAGCCATACAACCCATACACATGTGCTAAAACCATTTTCATAACCCCATATTCGAATTTTTGATTAAACTCCTCAATCAAAACCCAACCATATAACCCATACACTTCCAACAAAACCATAGTTTGCATCAAATTCATGCTTAGAATCTCGATTTTTACCACAACCAAAGGGAATCAGAACCATATAAACCATACACTTTAAAAAAAGACATTTGATGAGATTTAGTATTAAAGAAAACCTAGAAAGCATACTCAGACAAAGGAAATTTGAATGAGTTTCAAACCCATATATACCATAAACTTTCGAAATAATCTCAATATAGAAAACTTACTTTATTGAAGAACACTCTGATCGATTTTTCCTATCTCGACGTCGCTTTTCTTTTCTTCTGCATACCCCTTTTCTGATTTTGCAAAGTTAATCGATTAATTGATGTTGAATCGCGATGAAGAAGAGTGATTACAAGTACAAGTTTTAGCTCTTCCGTTGTATGCAGAGTCTCTCAACTGTTGAACCAATTCCAATTTTATCTTCTGTAAACGATGGAGAAACGTGTTTGAAATTATGGAGAAACGATGAAGAAGGTTGAAATTGATTTGAATTGTTCCTATGAATGTTTCGTAAATCATGGTGTATTAATTAGTGGAGATACGGTAGTTATAAGGGACAAAAACTTTCAATTTTAATAGTTTATGATTTCAATCATACTGTATAAATATTGATTTGTGCTAATAATAAAACAAATTTCTACTTCTATCCCATCACATTATCAATTTCTCAATAATCAAAATACTAGAGTACGTTGCAATTTATGCAAACCAGTCATTTCATTCAAATTCCTATATGGAATCGATATAAGACCATAAATTAAAAAGACTGGAACAGAATTGTAAGGCATCAGTGATTGTGATCATTAATGGCAAGCGACCTTTAAAATCCATGGAGTTAGTGCCTAAGACATGTCAATTATACTATTTTGTATCCATCGATGAACTATAACATTCAACACTAATAATTACTAATTAGTACTAATTTAACAGTGATTGGTAACTATTACCATATCAAATTGGAGCACTAGCAGCTAGATTTAGATGTGCTCCACTTAAAAACTGCTCTACATTGGCTCAACACACAGATTTTTCCACATTATAACAAATCTAGCGATATGAAAGCAACAAAAAAGTACATGTATATGAGAAAGGAGAAGAGAAAGATAATACTGGCGATGTAGGTAGTTTTGGGGGTCTGAAAATCAGCACGGCAAGTATCACAGAAGACGCGGCCTTCAACTTCGAAGGGATTTATGGCGGGGCAAGTAGCGGAAACTATAGCCGGAAGTGTGAAGATACGGTAGTTATTAGAGGGGGTTATATAAATTTGAAAGGGGGTATTTTCTTAATTAGTTTTTCTGATTGGGGTATTTTATTAATTGGATGGATGCAACCTTGAAACTGATACCTTATATGAGGTATTTATATAAAAAAACCCGTTTTTTCATTAGAACTAGTCCAAATCCATAAGTTTATTTGTAAACCCAAAAGTTGATCCAGATGTGACAAATACTAATATTTGAGATCAACTTCACCAGGCGCGGTGCTGACAATTTCAGAGCCCTAGGCAAAATAATATATTAATTAATAAAAATAGGCCTTTAGTAAAAAAAGTATTAATTAAAAATTAATTTTTTGTTGAACCTAAGATTTGAACTCAAGACCTTTTACATCAATATCAAATAACTTATTAATTCATCCAACATTAATTAATATTTATTTTTATCATTTATACATTAAGTACTAAAAATTTAAATATAAAAAATATTTTTGGACCCTTTTCAACTAGGGGCCCTGGGCGGGCACCCCTTGCACCCTGCCCAGGGCCGACCCTGAACTTCACATATCTGAACCGGTTTCAAGATCCATTATTATTCCTATCCGAGAATCACATGCATATAATATTCTAAAAATCACTCCCACTTGTGCACCAAATACATGAATCAATTTATTAAAAACTAGAACAATGTCTTAGCTAGCTAGTTTTCTCACAACCGTGATTGAGCATCCAACTTCAAATTTTGAAACTTTCTATTTGGGGAATTAGAAGAAACATGTGCAAGAATCTCACTGTCAATCTCAAACTTTGCCATTTCATCTTCCTTCAAGCTAATCCATGCCTCTATATTCTCCCCTTCTTTGGCATCAAGAAATATCACTAGATTCTTGAAATACATCCCTCCACACGCTACTACCCATTCGGGTTTTCCCCACCCAAAATCAGCATCGTATGTCCGAAAATTGCACAAACTAGTGAAGCTATAACTTACAGTCTCTCCTTTGACAACTTCCTTGGTCTTTTCCTTCACAAAATTCAAGTGTGCTTCACTCTTTTGAAGCTTCTCCACAAAGTCAACGTTGACATTTTCAATTGCGTCTTTCATTTGCTTTGCAATTTTGTAGCAATAGATGTCTTGTTTTGCGTCATCTTTGTCAGCCACTACTGCAGCTATCCTGCAAAGATTCCCAAATGAATTTTCCGGCATGGGTGGCACTGTTTTTTGCCTCAAATTCACAGCATGAACCATTATATACTGAGTATTAATCCCTGCAAGGAGTCATGATGCTTGTAATGTATATTTTGATTCTCGCATACAAGGATTTATTCGATTTTTATACATGGAAAGAACAAGAAATACATAAAAGGTAAGAAAAAATAAAAACCGAAAAACAAAAAGCTTTACGAGAGCTTTCGATCGATCGATCAAGAAGTACTTACGCATATCATATAATGTATCAACTCATGATGCAAAAATGAGTATGCTGGTCAATGGTCAAATTTTTTCTAAAATCTTTATTTTTAAAAACCTGATTTTAATTTTTCGTTGAGTTATATCATAGAAATGTGGGAAACAGGAAATTGTTTCGGTATCATATTATAATGACAAAACAAAAAAAGCGCTAGGTTTTAATGTTTTGTACCGTCCTTAGCTTGAGCAATGGCCATGAAACGACTCCATAGAAAAGAAGCTAAGGCCTGAACCCTCGACAACTTTTTTCCATTGAAGGTATATTTATCTCTGAGAGCCGATATAATAGCAGGTTCAAACACAAAAACCCTAAGAGCAATTTTCGTGAGGTCAACTGGAATCATCTCTGGTAGTTTTTTTGGTGGAAAGAGATCGGTTGAACCGAAGGGAGGTATGTCGACTTTAATCCCTCTAGTAACTGCAGCCCAACTATTTAAAAATATAAACTGCGACATGGCATCCCCGAGCTTATGCGACATAGCGAAAGAAATGGCATATCCGCCACAGTTAAAGAACGTAACCTGAAAGGAAGCAGCTAGATCTTCCTCTTCATCGGGTCGAGGAGGAACAAATTTCTCACTTTGAAAATTCGAATATTTGTTTTTTAGAACGTCGGAGAGGTTGCAGTTAGCTCTAGCTTCAGCAAAGAGAGCGCCTTTGTCATTGCAGTCTATATGAGAGTTGTTCTTGACTCGTCCAGCAAGAGGATAGAATACGTTTAAAGCCTCAGATAATGATCGTTTTAAGAGGTTGGATCTTTGGAGGTTCGAAATGGTGGAAGTTTGAGAGTAGAAAAGAACAAGTGGCATCAAAGTTCGGGGTTGGAGTTCATCGAGAAACGAGAGCTGGAGATGGTGAAGACGGTGAGGATTAGGAGATGATGGCTTGATTTGTTGTTTAGAAAACAATTCTATTTCAATTTCAGTTCTCATTTTGTTAACAATTTTTTTATGAGTTGATTACGGAGAAGAACTGGGTTATAATATAATAGATGTCTTGATGATATGCAAAAGATGTGGCTAGTTGTCATATAATATAATTTATAATAGCTCAACTTTTAATTAAAAAATGATAGTATGAATAGTATTTTGTAGGAGGAACAAAACTATGCTCCAAAAAATTTTCACTATATTTTGGCAGTTAAGCAGCATATTCCAGGTTTTTAATGGGATTTGTTTGCAACAGGAGAGCTGGTGTGAATACGAGCTCATCTTGTGACCTAGATTAATCTTTATCATGCAGTTTTAAGTATTTTCTATGAGATTTAAGGTTCGAAACCTAGATTTTTCTTTGTACAAACAGTTTGATACAGAGAGGTTTTACTAGCAAAAGTTACCCGTTGAATTATATGTAATAGTCTTGAGGGAAGTTGTCATTAAAGAAATAATATACAATATATATGTTGACATAGTGGCATGCAAGTTGTCAATTAAAAAATGGTATAGTTTAAATGGGAAGAAAACCTGTTACCCACGTTACCTTATTCTCAATTTTTTCCTCACTTAATTTTTGTCATTTCTCTATTTTTTTTCTTTTTCTTTTACTTAAATTTTTAAATTAATTTTTCTATTACCACATATGTAAAAATGAACGCATGATAAATATTGAAAGGGGAACAGAGTAGATGACAGAGTAATGAGTAGTGATGATCTAAATTCTTGGTTAAGATCAGATCTTATTCTAAACATTTATTTAAAGTAGAGCAAAACTTCAATTCTTGTATATGTAACATATTTCAAGTAATTAAAAAAATTGATTTTTTTTTCCACCAAAAATATAGTAATCAATGTGTATATTTTATCTCTATATCTCATACATCCATTTATCAGAAAAAAAGGGTTGTGTGTAAGGTTTTTTACTTTTTTTATTATGCATTAACTCAACTGTTAAAGTTATTGTACATCAAAAAAAAATTATCATGAATTTTTCGGTTCGAATCTCAAAATTAAAGTGTTTGGGATTTGGGAATGCGATGAAGATAAGTTTAGGCCACCAGTAAAGGGATTGTTGTGGAGATTCATGAAACATGGAGTGTTGGGTTGGATATGATGATTGAGCATATAAGTGGATTGAATCCATCTAGCAAGAAATAAATGGATTATATTAAGATTCAATATACTACACTTATATATCATTCATCATTCATGTTTATTACGATGTGTGATAACCTTAACATCTCCAACACTTTTTTCAAGTACAATTAGGTCTTAACCAGTTGTCACTTGAGCAGTCATATAAGAGAGGGTTGAATTTACCTAACACAAAACGAATAGACTTGTGTTAAGGTTCAATATACTCTACTTATATTTATACTTATTTTTTATGTTAAATATCTTCGACATGTCCAATAATAACTAGTTTGGGTCTATGCAATTGTAAGATCTTTTTTATAAGTTTTTGGCTAAATGCATTAATAGCTCTCTCAACTTTCACGTTTCCACCTACTATCCCTCTATCCTTTCAAAAGGTCCCCGGAGCTCCCTCACCTTTGAAAAAGTGTATCTCATAGCTCCATGCATCCCTCAACATCAATCTCAACCAATGATGTGCACAGCACGCGCTGCCACATGTCAATTTGGAAAAGTCAAACCAATCTAAAATTAACATGTGGCATATATTTATTAAAAAAAATTAAACACCCAAAATAAAAAAAAGGGGCTGCTCCAATCGGAAGCCATCCTTGCCGAAGGTTGTTGCCGGTGGTGCTGCTCTGCCGTCAACTGTTTAATTGAAGTTCGATGTATCTGGTCCTATGAGGAATTCCTTTGATTTACAGGTGTCGCCTACTCTGTGTAGCAACAATTCCCCTGTGCATCTAATTCAAAGGACCTGGGTTGTATCTTCCTAAAATTCAGTTTCTAATATTCCATTTATTAAATCTGATATCCAACTTCATGCTAAACAAGCTTATGGAAATCGGCTTTAAGCCACATGTTCATGTCTTCTTCTTCCTCTCCATAGTCTCCTTTCATTTTCTTTTTTCGAATTCAATCCATCCATTGTAAATGACCTGGTTCACTTTACTCTTTCAAAAATTAAGCAACATGAAAACTAAATAAACAGATTCAAAAAATCCCTAAACCAAATTTTAATAACCATTCGTCTTGCAATGGAAATGAAGATCGTTCAAGTTCAACCATATGTTTGACAAAAAAATGCAACAAACAACAATTACATGCCTTTGTTAAAGAAACTCATAGATTTATATGACATAAAAATCAATTAAGTTTTTCATTTTCATTTTTTTAATTTTGAGACACTCTCTCAATTTGTCAACTATTGCCACATCAACACCGGGGGTTATGGGGTGCGCTTTTTCAAAGGAGAGAGAGTTTCGGAGACCTTTTGAAATTTGAAAATATAGGAAGCAGTGAAAACATGAAAAATGAGATAATTGTTGAAACATTTGACCTAAGTATTTTATTTTTATTTAAAATATCATGTCTTTTAATCAGGCTAATCAACATGTCCAACAATAACTAGATGTCTGAATCTTGAAATTAATACTTCAAGAATAGCATTGTTTTTAAAGTATAGTGTACGTTAAGGTAATATAAGGCTGTCACATAATAATTAAAAGTCAACCACAATCAAAAGGCATATTTTTAATCATAGGTCAAACGTTTTGGCTTGAATTTTTTGGCCATTTTGTTTAAAATATTATTCCCCTAATAGTTAGTGTAAGTGATAAGTAAAATTTTAGAATATATTTTCTTGATTAAGTGGTTACAATTTTTATAGCATAGAATTGATAGATGCACCAATTAAATTAATTCAATTCACCTTTGAAACATTAAAACTTCTGTAGGCTTGAAATATTAGCTCCAAACATTAAATTCATGTGAACATTGTATTGCACTTCTTGTTAATCTTTAATATTATCACTCCTTTTCCTAAAAAGAAGCGTTATTAAATTAGAAACCCTTTCTTTGGCTGGCATAGTTTATTAATTCGGAAATGCACAGTGTTAATATTAATCAAATGCCAACATGACATTTTATATATGTACGTATGATTCTTTATATATATGCAAACTCTTACTTTCAAATTATTTATGTGGACCTTAATATTAGAAAAACGTTTTTTTTTTTTATAGTTTAGTGATTGAAATTGAGACATTTATACTTTACTTATACTTAATTGATAAGTAACCATGGAAACAAAAATATTGAAGAAATTATAATTTTTTTAACAATCAAGGACGGAAGCTTCCTCAACGGAATCCTAACTAAGCTGATGTCCCGTTATCCAACAAGAATAGTTGAACCTTAAAAAATTTATTCATATGAATATTTTTCCAATTAAACAAAATATAATAAAACTGCACATATTTGAACTTTAAACGCTAAATTAGATTAACATAAAAAAACTCACAAAAAAAATATGGCTTAATGCATCTAAACCCCCCCGAACTTGTACAAAAAGAGTCGTCACCCTGAACTTTCAAATGTGATAGATTGTCACATGTACTTGTCTAAAACGCATCACTTTACTCCTTTTGCTGACCTGGCTTGCTATGTAAATGACCATCAAAATACATGCGCCTAAAGTATGTTGGTGGAATAGAAAATGAATACAAAAAATTAATAATATTCGTATTCTTATAATTCAAAATCCTTAATATATGTTCTTCATCGGTTTCAAAACTTCATCTTTATTCTAAATTTTTCTTCAATTAATCATAATATTGTATCGATTCTTGACCCGTCGTGTTCATCTTCTTGTTCTTGAAGCCAATATTATTACGAGGGAGCAAAGTGACATGTTTAAGACAAATAAAGGGAACTATCTATCACATTTGAAAGTTCAGGGTGGTAACAATCCTTTTTGAACAAATTCGGGGTGTGGATGCATTGAGCCAAAAAATATTAATATAAAACATGTTAAGCTGATTGTTTCATCTTCCTTTATAGCCGTTCCATCTTCCTTTGTAGCGTGGACAGAAATATTAAATGTCTGATTTTAACTAGTTAATGTTTACTCTCAAATTTTATATTTTACTGAATTATTACATTAAACATTTAACCACAATACCAAACTAAAAGATTATCTACTTACAAATTCTATCAAAGTAAGAAAAAATAAAAGTAGTCCTCCCTTTCTCTAGGTTTCATTTTCTTCAAACTAGTAGTCTCATTCTTAGTTTTCAACTTAAAAAAAAGACGTTCCGACGATCGTTTTTCCTCCTCCGAACCCGTTCAGGTTTTTGTTTTGTTCTTCATGTGTTTTTTATTTTTGTTATCTCAATAATCTGCATATGATTTTTTTTGTCTTTCGCTGCGATATTATTATCTTTAATCATAGATTTGTTGTTACACACTTCGATCATGGTAGTTTTATAAATGGGCTGGACTTTATCGATTTTAAGGTAAATATTCATGTTGATCTTCCTCTTTCGACACTCATATTAAATTTATCTCATTTTAGCAAGATCGTTCCAGATCTAAAAGGTCATTCGAGTTTATGGAGTATGTTCGAGCTTTTATAGTGGTAGATTTTCAAAATTCTTAGTTGTAAGATTAAAAACTAAAAGTTGCAGTGTTTATCTGTGGATTTTTCATTATGTTTTTTCATCTCTCCCCCAATATGGCGAGTTTTGTTTCTTTAATCGTGGTAAGAAATCTTATTTGATGCATGTGGTTTTTCATTCATGTATCAATCAATATGTATTTAATGCGATCAGTATTAATGATAATATTCATTTTCTTTTAAAAAAATACTCTAGTTTTTAAAGAAATTTATTTTATGTTATGCATGATAATTACAAATTTTATACATGAAATAAAATGAATTAAATTAAACACAACCTTTTCATGTACCTGAACCAATAAAAAAGGAAAGGCTAAATGCACAAGTGACTTCTTTTTTTGTCAATAAATATGGATATTTTGAAGAGTTTGGGTTTGGAATCTATAACCTTTCACCTTCACTTTGAGAGGTGTATTAATTGAGCAGACTCGGTCCTGATAATTTAAAAACCCTAGGTAAAATAATATAATAATTAATAAAAGTGGGCCCTCAATAAAAATAGTAGTAAATAAAAGTTAATTTTTTTTTGTAGAGTCTAAAATTTGAACTCAAGACCTCTTATATCAATATCAAGTAATTTACCAATTCATCTAATGCTAATTAATGTTCATTTTTATTTTAAATATTAACTACTAAAATTTTAAACATAAAAAAATATTTTTGTGCCCTTTTCATCCGGGGGCCCTGGGCGGGCGCACACCTTGCACCCTGCCCAGTAATTGAGCTATATCCAATTGGTTCAGTGACTTCTTTAAATTATCTCGTTCCATGCAGTACCCCTGAACTTTGAAAATATCACCGTAACTTCCTCAATTTTCAAAAAATCTCTAATTTACCTTATGAAGCATGTTAGATATATTTAATTTGACTTTTCAAATATGTAATTTTTCTGATTTTTCTTCTGCCGAACAATTAAATTGAATCTCAAACAATAAAATTCAGTGATAATCCCTTAAAAAAATTTCAACAACATCGCTCCCAATTATGTTAATTTTAATTTACCAATAAAAATCACTCCCACTTATGAATCAATTCATTAACAAAAGTACAATTTTCTTATCCAGCAGATAAGAACCTGTGCTATTTGCGAGCTCACCCCAATATTGCTTCTAATCTCGAAATTTAGCTTTGAGGTTCAAAATTGAAATTGAGTTTTATAGAAACAATGATTATCCAAGTTTCAACTTTTTTTAAAAAAAACTAAATGATTGAAATGAGATCAATGGAATCGTTTATTTAAAATTTTAAATTCTAATGCATGTAACATGTCTTAATTAGTTTTAAAAAAATCAACGAGAGTATGATCGCATCCTAACAGTCTAGATCTCAATTCCAGCAGGTATGAGCTCTATTAGGCCTGACTATATGTAAATACAAGGCTGTCAAAGAATAGTTAAAAGTCAACGCAATCCAAAGGAATGTTTTTAGCACAGTTTTAACAATTCCCGCCTAAGAGGTATTTTGAGAGTCGCTCGACTATGCCTGGTGTCTAAATCCTGCCGACTAGCGTCTAAGTCCGCCTAAGTGCTGTTAATCCCCGCCTAGGTCCCGATTCATCATCGACCGCCCGATTAACGCCTAACACTTTTTAAAACACTGATTTTTAGATATAGTTTAGGCCTTGTTTGGTTCATGGTTTTTTCATGGCATGATATGCTTATAACTTAAATTCACTTGTTTGGTCGTATGGTTATTTTCATAGTACGGTTCTTTCATGGATTTTTCATGGTTTCAAGAACCATGAAAATAGAACCACGGATTTGGTGGTTCTCCATAGTTCTACTTTAAATCAAACTAAATTTTAAAAAAAAAATTATATCATACTATACTATCTATCCAAACATAAAATTATGAAAGAATCACACTGTATCATACCATACCATATCATACCGTACTTTAATGAATCACGGAGAACTATCATCCAAACAAAGTCTAAAGATCTCATATTAATTACTCAAAAAATAAAATATATAGTCTAAAGAGCAAAATTCACATACTCCTCCCATTTGATAAGTTTTGGCTTCAAATGTAGTCATTGTTGAAAAAAATTTATTCACCAAATTACTACTTTATTTTTTGATAAATTTTTTTATCAACATCTAATGACTACCACTACAAGAAATCTTACTTTTTGTGACAGCTGATATTGTCACAAAAACGCTAAATGTTATCACTTATAACATTATGTGACAATAAATAGTTGTCACGTGGTCGTCGCTAATATTAGAGTTACTGATAATATTATCGTCACAGACAAATATTATCGTCACAGATAATAGATCCAATTTTTGGATCAAAATATTATCACAAATATTTAAATTTTTTGTGACAGCAATTTATTGTGACAACTTTTGTTGTTATTGATAAGATATTATAGTCGTCACAAAATGTGCAACTTGTCACATATAATA